>CM050211.1:32408649-32423649 GCA_027475355.1 Coilia nasus
AAAAATTACAGTGTGGTTTCATTGTTGCTATAATAAATGATGGATATAGAAAAAAGTAATTTTCTTTTTGTTCTTTTTCCTAAGCCTGTCTTTTTCCTGCCAAAAAATGACGAGTGGCTTGTGTATAAAACCCATTGCATTAATTAACTCAGAACATTTCTTTAATTTATAATTATCACTAATGTGCACACTGTGAACGTTAATGAAAAAGTCTCTCCACACCATGTGAAAGCTTTCATCTTATTAAACTGCAGAGCAATATTTCATAGAGTGGGGAAGATTCACTGCTTAATCTTACCAGGAAGAGCTGTTGCAACTCAACACTCTCAGCACCCCTTTAGTATAAAGAATCATTACATAGGGTTATAGAATATCTCTTTCCAAAGACTGTGTGTGTATGCATGTGTGTGTGAGAGAGAGAGAGAGACGTGTGTACATGTGTGTATGATTTTAAATTCAAATACAATTAATTTAATTTAATTTTAATTTATGTGTCTTACATATCTTATATGTATAAGTCTTGAAGTCTTGATATATCTGTTTCCTGTTCTGTGTTTGCTAGGACTGTGACATGGGGCCCATGTTATCCTGTTGTGGGGTCTGAATGGAGCAGACTGTAGGACTATGGGACAATGAACACTCCCCTGCATTTCCTTTAAGCGATGGAGCGTGAAGAACCGTCAACGCTGGTGCACGACCTTAACGTCACATCATCCAATAATGGCTCCCTTCTCCCCGAGGTGTCTATCCACCTTTCCAGCATGCACCTCTCCTCGGCATCGCCGTCGGCCCAGTCGCGCGTGTGGGCCTTGGCAGGGCTGCTGCTGATGGTGCTGCTGAACGGCGTGGCGCTGCTGGCCAACGGGGCCGTGCTGGCGGTGGTGGTCCGCGCAGCGCACCTGAGACGGCTGGTGTTCGTGGGGCACCTGTGCGCGGTCGACCTGCTTTGCGCCACCCTGCTGATGCCCCTGGGCGTGGCCAGCGACTCACCGTTCTTCTCTGGCCTGCTTTTCTCGCCTCTGGCCTGCCGCCTGTACGTGTGCCTGCACGCCACGCTGGTGGCCGCCTCCATCTTCACCGTCACCGCCATCAGCGTGGAGCGCTACTACTACATCGTGCACCCCATGCGCTACGAGGCCAAGATGACGCCCAGGCTGGCGGCGGCCATCTTGGCTCTGCTCTGGCTGGTTTCCCTGCTGCTGGGCTTTGCCACCACTCTGGGCTGGCCGGTGGCCCACACACAGCAGCAGCAGCAGCACGGCTCCGGCTCCACGGCTGTGTCCTGCTGCTCGCTGCGCTGGGGGCGTGGGAGGCACTGCTGGGGCTTCGCCCTGCTGTTCGCCATCCTCTGCTTCTGCGTGCCTGCCGTGGTCATCCTGGCCGTCTACGGGAACGTGTACAAGGTGGCCAGGGTGGCAGCGCGTCAGCAGAACTGCCCGGTGCCCAGCTGGGCCTGCAACCCCCCCCGCCACCTGCCCGCCCAAGTGCCCAACAGACTCCACAGCGAACCACCATAGCACCATTGTCACCACGGTGATGGGCTGTCGGCACGGGTGCGCGGGGGGAGGTGGCGGTGGGGCTGGGCCGCGCAGGAGAACGCTGGGTGGGGGGAAGGCGGCGGTGACTCTGGCCGTGATCGTGGGCCAGTTCCTTCTCTGCTGGCTGCCCTACTTCGCCTTCCACCTGCGTCTCTCTCTGGTCCCTCAGCACAGCGGGGCAGGGGGGGAGGCCGTGGCGCTCGTGAACTGGCTGGCCTACTCCTCCTTCGCCGTCAACCCCTTCTTCTACGGCCTCCTCAACAGGCAGATCCGCGAGGAGCTCTGCAAGCTGCTGTGTTGCTGTAAGCGGCAGCACGTGGCAGCGGTGCGGCCGGCCAGGACAGAGATGGCTACTCCTGAGGGGGTGGCCCATGACGATGACTTCCTGCACTTCCTGCAGCGCACCAGCTACCTGGAGGCAACACCCTCCACCTGCAACAGCTCCACCCCCAGGACAACACTGGACCAATCGGGTGACAGGATACCTGGACAGATTCCAGAGGAACTGGCATGAAGTACTCTGAAGTCACTTAAGTGAATAAAACTCAAATTATCAATACATTCCATGTATGTATTTATATTCCTGTATTAATTGAATGATCTACTGAATGAAATGTTATGTTTATAACGTATGAAATAATTAGTGGTTAAACAAATGGTTGTCTCAGTAACTTACCGTTCGTATGTTCATTAAAAAGAGCTACCAAAGCTTTGCGTATATAGTCTAACATTATCACCAAGTAGGTCACACGTACTTAGTAACTGTTTTGCATTCACAGTGCTCAGATACAGTGCTCAGATCAGGTTGTATGACCATACAATCAAATGCTCAGGAACTTATTGCCTCGACTATCAGTTGAGTTCTTTTTAAATGACAGACATGACATGTCCTGTCTCTGATGTCTTTGTATTTCACATATGAAAGGTGAGAATAGCAATATCAGCTGTCATAATTAAATATGTATGTATTTTGTCAGAAGATTTTTGATTAAATTTGCTGTTGTACTGTATTACAGATTTAAGCCAGATTTATTTATTATTCACACTAAATACAAAACAAATAGGTTTTGTTTGGTTTTGACTATGAGAAGCCAGATAACAAAGATATGTATGCTATTGAAGTGGTGATCTATATCTGTAACTTATATTTCTCTCATCCATGAGATGAACCAAATGTTTTGCCCTCTTTTTGGAGAGAATGGCCTACTGTCTGCACAGCCCTCTGTCATATTTGACCATTACATAAGTTAGATAATCTCATCCCTGTTTTATACTCCCTGACATGCAAAGCCCACACACACCCACACACACCCACACCCACACCCACACCCACACACACACACACACACACACACACACACGCACGCTTGGACCCACAGACACACACAAACATAACTACCTATACTCTGCATCATCACATCATCTGTGTTCCAGACCTGCACAGTACACAGGGACGATGTCTAGAGCAGGACCTACATTGTGCTGATGGAGCAGAGTGTTGAGAGGGTATTTTTAGATAGCGACCCTGGCAGCATTATCATATAGTGGGCCGAGGAACAGATTAGTTTTAAAGGATCAGGCAGAATTTTTACGAGATCATGACAGCCGTAGAGAACATCCATCGCTGCCGTGCATGGGGGGGATTAAAAATGCACAAAGGTGAGCACAAAAGCAACAGCTTGTGCTTAATCACTCAAATAAACACAGGAAAGCTTTGTGAGCAACCCCTTCCCCCCAACACATTAATTGTAGTGCTGAATTCCTTTTCAATAACCCTGATCCATCTCCCATCTCCCCAGCTTAGAGGAGTACCAGTGCTGACAGCGGCATACAGTACCTTAAAGCTCTGGCCTTTATCTCCCTTAACATAATGCCATGGACTTTTATATGGGGATATGGTGGTAATCTATTAGCTCAGGCTGGTTTAGCATCTAGTGCATATATTCTCCTCAGTATCTTTTAACCGAATGTGTCTTATTTACTTTTAGTATACAGCTGTACGTAAAATCGCATTCCTAGCTGGGCCGTGTTTGCATTTTTTTTCTTGTGTAAATTCCTCACATAAATCATCTATCTGTCCAGTTCCATGCTTCTTATCCCCCCATCCACACCCTCCTTGTTGTTGTTGTTGTTGTTGTTGTTGTTGTTGTTGTTGTTGTTGTTGTTCTTGTTGTTGTTCTTGTTCTTGTTGTTGTTGTTGTTGTTGTTGTTGTTCTTCTTCTTCTTCTTCTTCTTCTTCTTCTTCTTCTTCTTCTTCTTCTTCTTCTTCTTCTTCTTCTTCTTCTTCTTCTTCTTCTTCTTCTTCTTCTTCTTCTTCTTCTTCTTCTTCTTCTTCCCAATGTACTGTGATTGCCATGGCCTTACCACTGGTATTGCAATGCCCCAACCATTTTCAATCTCAATCAGTCTCAGTCTCAATCACTCCAGTTTGGAGGACATTTTTAAAAGTGCTACTTGTAGGATTTTTTGGCGTACTGCAATGAAACTGTAAAGCACTGCAAATCATATTGCAAGCAGAAGGGCAGCTGGTAAAATGCCAGTGGAAATAAAAAACCAACAGTCTGTTTAGTAGACTGAGGCTTTTGACAGAGAGTTTAAGTATCTATCAATTATTAGTGGAAAGTATGATTAAATCATGTATACTTGCAAAACTACAAGGGAAGTGTTACTGACAAGAAACTAATGTTTTACAAGTGTTATATTGACAACAAACTAATGTTGTTTCAGCAATGTCTATACAGTGGTTCATCTTTAATATATCACATCTTTTATTGCTCAGATATCCTTGCCTATATGCAGTATTTATCATATTGAATTATATGTCACCTTAAATATTGCTTAACCCTATACATTCAGGATAATTGAATCTTAATCTCTTAGATTCTTAGGTTCTGTGGAAGCTGGGGGTTGGTCATCTGGCTGTTCACTGACAGAGGGGTTAAATGAGAGGAGGAGGTTATGAAATCTTTCAATTATCATCACTGCTAATGAACATGATGCATCCTCATCCCCACTGAGGTGGCAACACCCACAAGGACATAAACACACCACCAAACAAGCTTTTAGTGCAAGTGATTTTCCATTCAATAGTACAATGAAAACAAATCAATGAAAAAACGAAAAGACCTCTTAGATGTATGGAAACTACCATGAAGCTGATATAAATTATGGGTAGATCTTTTTCTAAGGCATTGCAACTCAAAAAGACAGGCGAATAACATGCAAAAAAATGCTTGCCTACCTTCAATTAATCATACAGTCTTTATATGTTACTGTTGGGCCTTTAATGACATACTTCCTGCTTGCGAAATGCTTGTGCCCACCTGATGAACAATGATGACATGTTTGTTGAGCAGTGACTGAAGCGATGAACCCCAGACTCTGTGTAAGTCAGGGTCACTCCTGTTTGAATGTCAAATTCCCTTTCATGACTTACCCATACACTGACACATTGTTCCATGAAAACAAAAGGCCTCAACAACTCTTCATTACAGGACAGAGTATATAATATACTCTGTAAAGTTTGTAAACATCATTTTAACAGAAATTCATACAGAGTTTTAACATCCTGACCTTACATATGATTATTAAACTAAAATTAATCTAATTGTGTAAGAAGAACATGACATTTCATAAATATGAAAGACGTGCCCTTTAAACCACACAATCACTTCTTTTGTAGCCAAACACTTACAGCTCTGCACTTACAGTAATGCATGTAAAAATGAATAAGCATGATGA
Source organism: Coilia nasus (assembly GCA_027475355.1). Classification (NCBI taxonomy): domain Eukaryota; kingdom Metazoa; phylum Chordata; class Actinopteri; order Clupeiformes; family Engraulidae; genus Coilia; species Coilia nasus. The sequence goes on from CM050211.1 coordinate 32,413,929, forward strand.
ACACATAATAAGCATATCACATGTGCTTATACTGTATATTAGCACTTTCCCCTCCTTTCACCTTCCCTCTCTGATATTCATCTAAGTGGTAGACATGCAGATCATGATCATTGAATTATGCCAAAGTGCTTCAACAACAATGCAACACCCTTTATGCCAGCACTCACAAAACACTTCACTTTGTTTCTTTGGGTGTCAGCACAGTATTTACTCCAATTTACATACATTTCATCTGAGAACATTAGAAAACATTTCCAGTCTTTCAAACAGTACTAGCATTATACAGTTTTACACCCTAGCAGCACACATACTCCTGAGCATATGGTTTCAAATGAAACAGTCACCTAGTCATATACAGATTTGTTTTAAATGGTGTGGTCAGAATTTTGTTTACATACTATATCTTTCCATGAAAGATTCCACTCAGTAAGTGTTTTTTTGTCTAATCCATGACACAAAAATTTCCTGTGTAATTCTGTGTCATTCTGTTCTGCTCCTGTTTCCTCACTGTTACAGTAAAGAGCCTCAGAGGCTGACAAGTGCCTCGTGTTTGTGGAGAGGCGGAAGGGGAGGGGAGGGGGAGGGAGGGGGAGGGGGAGGGGAGGGGAGGGGAGGGGAGGGGAGGGGAGGCTGAGAGGGTGAAAGTTCAAGTATGCTCTGCATCCTCAAGCTGCAGTGTGACGAGAGCAAACACTCCATGCCATCTGCCACCCCCCTCCGTCCCTGGACAACACAGGCCCATTAGCCATTAGCACCTCAGGCAGCTCCGTGCCTGGACAACACAGGCCCATTAGCCATTAGCACCTGAGGCAGTTACACCTGCTGATGAGCCAGGCAGAGGGCCAAAACAACAGGTACATGGGCTGCTTATGAGTCCAGAGTCCGTGGATCTCTCACCTCTTCCATTTCTGTCTCTCTCTCTGTCTGTCTTTCTCTGTCTCTCTCTCTCTCTCTCTCTCTCTCTCTCTCTCTCTCTCTCTCTCTCTCTCTCTCTCTCTCTCTCTCTCTCTCTCTCTCTCTCTGTCTTTCTCTGTTTCTCTCTCTCTCTTCTATTCTAATAACACACATTCAGACACCTGAGACAAACATATTTCACTGCTTATTTCAAGAATTTGTTAAACACTGAAAGTAGGAGACCACACATTTTACATTGACATTTTAGATCACATTGTGAGTAACAGCATGTATGGCACACCAAAGAACACAGGATGGGATTAAAACTGCACAAAGAGTGAGTGTGTTTTGGCCCTTTCATTTTACGTAAATAGATGTTTTCGTGTACTGGCTGCGATCTGTGCCCCTTGGGCAGCATGTGGATCATCCTTTAATGGATGCAAAGGTTGGGGATGGTTTTGAGATATGTGTGTGTGTGTGTGGTGGTGGGGGGTGCTATTGCAACACAGCACTCAACAGTGTGCCACTGGGGAGAGAGTACAGTCAGGCTGATGTAGCTCATTGGCTCTGCACACAGAGTACACAGCCTGGTGCTGATGTCCTCCAGTACATTTCCATCCCCTTTCAAGTGGACAGACATTCACATGGAAGATGTGACCTATGCTTCACGTTGTTGATGTCCACCGCTCTGTTTGCGCTCAAGAGCTACTGACATGTAACGCTGACTTAAATGATTAATAACACCTAAATGACTGAATGCAGTTTCACTGTACAATTCTAAGCCAGTTTGGAAACCCAGAAACCGTAATATAAGATTATGAATATACAAACATAAGAATAATGTACATATAATATAATACAATACAATACAATACAATACAATACAATACAATACAATATAATATAATATAATATAATAACTGAATTTAGCATTATGAGAAAAACAAAGTGTTAAAAAGATAGATAGCAATATCTTTACTATCTGGGTCATTATGATGAGGTAGGGGGAGTGATGAGGTATGGGAAAGTTCAATGATTGTAATTAGTACTAAAGTTGGCACACACACGTCCACAGAGCTATTTAAATGGTTCTGAAGGAGTAGGCATTATCGTACATGCATATCAGCAGTAAAGGCCAAGACTGTGAAAAATGATGTTGGCCAGTAGAGGGAGCTGTTGTATCAGTGAAATTTTACGCTGTCAGTTGGCTGCTTGCTTAGCTGTTAATTCTGCAGCACATTGTAGAAAATACAGAATGCCCTGCCAAATATTTTAAAACAACAGCAATGAAAAAAAATCACATAATTCTTTACTTTTATAATTCTTCTCAGCTCATTGAAGTTTATCCCTTAAACTACTCTTTCAGAAACTTAGTTAAGTCATGGCCGCCTCCCAGGAGACTTCACACCTACAGTAAGCAACAGTAGCTTTTCCCATGCCTCTTGCACTCGATATCTCTTCGACGTGAGGACCTCCCTTGTCTGCTGTCCATCCCCCACCCCTTCTGCCCAGCCCGCTCCTCAGTCCGTCTCCCAGGAGCAAGTGGGGGTATTTACGGAGCACATGTGGAGCTGAGCCCTAAGATATTAATAACGTCTGCTTTGAGGCAGAGGGGGAGTGAGGGGTGGGGGGTGCTGGCCCGGCCTAGACTGCTGTCATCCAGCCTTTGCGACAGGAGGCAAGTGGGCTTTGGAAATTCCAGCCAGGGCACAGCCAGTTTCCCAATATAACCCAGGGCAGTGCTTACCGAACCAGGGTTTAGGTTGTCAACCTCTGTGTGTGTGTGTGTGTGTGTATGTGTGTGTGTGTGTGCGTGTGTCTGCATGTGTGTGAGTGAGACGGTGGGAGTGTAAGGCAGGATCAAGTGAATATGCAGCCGAGAGCAGGCTAGAGTGGCGGTGTGTGGACAGTGACTTCCTACTAATTCCTACTTCCTCTCTCCCTTTTGACCATTTCTCTCCTTCTCCCTGTCGATCCCATTTTCCCTCCTCTTTCTCCTTTCCTTCTCTGTATCTCTCTTTCTTGCCTCCTTCTCTCTTCCTCCTGAGGTAAATGTGAGTGTGTGTGTGTGTGTGTGTTTGAGAGAGAGAGAGAGAGAGAGAGAGAGAGAGAGAGAGAGAGAGAGAGAGAGAGAGAGAAAGTGTGTGTGTGTATTACTCTTTGGCACCATGATGAGAGGAGTGGGCCACGAGGAGGTGGAGATTGACCTGGAGGACCTGGACGACCCACAGCAGGACTACCAGCAGCAGCAGCAGCTGCATCAGCAGGACTACCAGCCCCAACCACCACAGCTCCAGCAGCAGCAGAGCTGGAAGACCCCTCTAGAGACCGTGCTGGAGGAGGAAGAGGAAGAGGAGGTGGAGTTTGTGGACGTGGAGGTGGAGGTGGAGGATGAAGATGTCATCTCCACCCAAAGCGACACCAGGCCCCTGATCAATGAAAGGGACCCACGGCAGATGAATGAGTGTCTGAAGGTAGGGGTGAAGGGGGGGGGGGGGGAATCAATCCATCTGCAATAACACAGTCTTTAATGTAAGCAGTTTTTGAATTGTCAAACTTAGTAGAAATTGATTCACTAAAAGCTTACTGATGCAATGACATGCAGGTGTGTGCAGATGCATGTAGCCCCTAGTTGACCACATTCAGGATCAATAATCAGAAGAATTACAGTATGCACTGAACTGGTGTCTAAGTATTACGGTCCGTAATATTTAGACACCAGTTCAGTGCATACTGCAATTCTACGGTAGTATGAAATTGTGTAGTCTGGACATTTACAACCTTATCTGAAGACTGGTGGTCGACAGTATGGAGGCAACAGCTGAGGCATAACAGACACTTACTAAGATCGATGACAAAAGTGACTGTGAAAAATAGGACTGTAGGCCTGACGTTCACTGTAATATTTTTAGTTCATTGGGTGTATTGTTGCTCAGTTGCGATGCCCATTAAGCATGTTTTAGGGAGAGGATTCATCAAGTGAGTGAATCCTCTGAGTATGGTGTTGGAAAAGTTTTAGTTGCTGTCATAGAGGGAGAGGTAGCTCAGTTAGGGAGATTTTAGTTGGGGAATCAACCTTTAAAAGTGTTTTTATTGGATGCTTCATTTTCTATGGACATGAGGCAGCAACACCTCATCATTTAGGCTGTATTGCCCCCTTCTGGCTACAGGTAGATAATGCAGATTTTGTCTTACAGGCCATTGGATAAAAAACGGCCTTACATTTTCTACTACTACAACACGTATAGCAGACTGATACATGTTGTTAATATGAAGAAGGTTTATCAGAACAATAGTGCATGTTCATTATCAGACTGACACACAGAATAGGCCTTAATCTCCTGCTTTGTGACTGCCCATCCATCATGTACAAACCGCATCAGCAACAGGTGTAGCTCTGCTACCTTTGTGATTTCATTGTGATTTGGTGAGTTGGTTACTTGTCTCACATTGCTTCAAGAGACTATAAGTAGAGAGTCTTCAAGTAGAGGTCAACAATAAATGCTATCCCACATATAATTACAGTCGGCTCATGATATATATGTAGACAAAGGATATATATATATATATCACCCTATGACAACCAAGTGCTAGTCACTTAACTATGTACTTGGAATACCGTCTGGTTGTGAAAGCTATTTCAAAACTCAGCCTTGTCACTGTTGGTCAGGTTAAACATACGTAATATAGTTCCAAAATACAGAGTAATTCTGTTAGGTCTGTTGACATCTCAATGTCCACATAATCCTGCCTGCAGGTGAGCTTCGAAGATGTGATTGCAGAGCCTGAATCTGTGCACAGTGGAGACCGCATCTGGATCTGGAGCCACGCCCTGTTTGAGGTTGGCAGGGTGTGGTTCTACCGCATCGTGACCGTGCTGCTGGCCGTCCCGGTGTCTCTGCTCACCGGCATGCTGTTCGGCTTACTCAGCTGTCTCCACATCTGGTGCGTACGCCCCCTAGTTACAGAGGTGGACAAACTGGCTTGAGGAAGTGAAGTGAATTCTTGCTGCCTGTGCTCTTAACACAGGTGATTTTACAGCTCTTGTGTTGTGCTAACTAGGATCAACTTGTTTGGTGCATTGGCTGGAAGAACTATGTGGCAGGACTTTTACTTTCTGGACCCAGGATATTTCTGGCCCCCAATCAGTGCGGTGGGAGAAAAGTTTGCTAGTTTTGATGCATGCCTGGAACAAGTCTGCCAAATCCCCTTGTTATTCAGCCTGTACTGTAAATTAGGATTAGACCCAATTATCCTTTAGCAGTAGGATGTGTTCCAATGCACAGACTGTAAGTCCACAGGGAGTTCTTAAACTCTCTTTTGAATTGATTGGTGCTTTTAATTGGTTTGTTCCGACCCAGCAAACTTCACAAGCCAAACCATGCAAGCCGTTAGCACCAGTCACACCAGCACTGCTTGGCTACTGGAGTACATATACTTTCCCCAAGTTAAGCCCGCATCAGTTCTGAGGTCAATTGGATCAGTTGGTGCAGAGCAGAAGAAGCATGATTGGCATTGGTATGAGCTGCATTGTGTCAGAGTTATTTAAAAGATGTCAGGCAAAGACCTCTTAGCTTAGCGCATAGACATACTATAAAGGGACCACTGTTACATATTATTCTGCTGCTGGAGAGAGTGAGGATTCATCAGAAGGAAGATGTGGTGAAAAGAGAGAGGTTTAGAATAAATAAGATTGATGGGATAGGATGATTGAAAGGAAGTGAGTGAGAGAGACAAAGGAAGAGGGAGTTACAGTTTTTCTCAATTGTTTAAACACATTTCCTGAAAGCATGCCTCATACTCTCAGAACTCTACACACAATTTAAAAAAAAACATACACACAATGGGCAAAACCACTCACTTCTCCTGCAAAATGAAACTTTGCATTCAAAACAATGTTATTTCTTCTCAAAATGCTATTTTGTTGTCAAATGACAAACACAAACCATCATATGAATAGACATTCATAACAACCAGTTGAACCCTGATGTGCTTAATGTAAAACACTATGATAAATGGAAAACACTTGTTCTCCATTCATCATAATGATTTAGGCCTTTTTTTGTTCAGTGTTACACTTGCTACAGACAGTACATACATAAGTGTGCTATATTTTAGAATATTGTTTTTATACTCAGAACGCACATATACATTGTTAAAAATATATTTTATTTTTCCCACAAAACAGTGTACACACTGTGCATCCCAATCAACACAAAGCTGCCCCTACAGTGTTCTACATACAATACAACAGAAGAATTTACTGTAGCCTATACAGTTACAAAAAAAAAAAATTACGCTGCATCCTTTCTTCTGTTTTTGTGTGGCCACAGCACCCCATCCATATCACATGTAATGTTTTTCCTGGCCTAGCAGCGAATCCATCCATGAAAAGCATCAATTGCTATATTTCCACATGCGTCTTCCATAGTTTAGAGAAAGGGTACACGCATTTGTGGTTTTTGGTCATACACTTTCATCTCCAGTCAAAAAAAATCCTCAATTGTGTTGAGGATTGTAGAATATGGAGAGAGATACGTAAACAACTAAACAACTACTGTAAAATAATTTCGTTGACCAAATGGTCAACCAAAATGGCTCTGATCTCATCAGAGATTACAGTCCTTTCTCGTCCTCGTCTGTGTCCTCCCCGTCCTCCTCCTCTTACTCTCACTTCTCTAGCTGTGGCTCTGCCTCTTCCAAAGCTCTGATAGCTACAGTAATTGTAAAGCTGTGTGACAGGTGTTTGCCGATGTGATGAGTCAGTGTACATAATAGGGCAATTGACTTTAGAATTTTGAATCACTGTGTGTTCCTTGTGAAAACAAGAGATTTCTGTCATGAAAATTGTGCCAAACGCAGAGAATTGTCTATAGTGTTTTGAAAAAAGTGTGTTTTAGAACTGCAATTTCAGTGCAGGAATTGTGTTCGTAGTTTAGCAGAATCAGTTAATGGGGTTGGTGCATGAGTTACATGTTGTGGTCATTGTGTCTGAAGTACAAGGAATTGTGTGTAAACAATTGAGAAAAACTGTAACAGCAGGAGATCTCTGCAGTATGTCAAGCCTCAACAGATATTTGGGTTCACCCTAAAAAATCTATGGTGATACTTGGAAGATATTTCCTCAACACTGCAGAATAGCTGTTGTAAATGGACATGGATTTTGTGATTGCCTTTGGTGTGAAGTCAGTGCTCACGGTCTCACATGTTGATGGATTATCTGTGGCTGCATTCAGCCCGCGGTGGTTCCTGTGATAAGAACCATGCGTGTTTCATCACTGGGCACAGGCATCACAGACACTGCCCTTGTGAGTAATGCAGGAGGCTAAATGAGACAAACAAGGCTGAGCTGGGGTTAGAAATCCACCTGTAACATCTCATCACTGTCAATTTTACCATGAAAGAAGCTTCTCCAGGTCCAGCCTTAAATAGGATGCCAAAACCTTCTGATTTGACTTTCCATCTCTGTGCTGTTCATGTTTAAGGCACTGTATGTAGGACTGTGGCCAAAACCAATACTTTAAGCAAATTTTAAATATAGTAAAACATTTCCTCTCTAGGGGCAAAAACCACAAAATCTAAAGATGAAGAGAATATATGGGTTGTAAAATGACATCTTGAAAATGTGAATATACTGTACTATTGTTGTCAGTGATATAAACATTTCAGTTAAGCATGTTAAACATGTGATTTCAGGACTATTTTATGATTACATACTGTGCATTTTAAAAATGGCACCTTTAAAGTAAATGTGTTTGTTTTCCCAGGTTCCTGACGCCCTGTGTGAAGATAACGCTGCTGAACACAGGCTGGCTTCAAACCCTGTGGAGCAGTGTGCTGAACATCTTTGTCCTGCCTTTACAGCAAAGCGCCGGTAACTGCTATGGCCAAATCAGTGTCCGTCTAGCACAGGAATGACATGGTGGCGCTAGCGTCAAGGACTCATGGACCTCCACCACTGGAGTCCACCAGTCAGAAAGGAGTGTGTGTGCTTGTATGTTTGTGTCTACCAATCCTGGTGGACATGAGGTGGGGAATCCACCAATCAGTGCGGAGACATGTTGTTTGCCCCTCCTACCTTGGAAATGGAAAGCAAGGTAATGGAATGACAATCTAGGATGTTTTTACAGTTTTTTACAATGGCTTAAACTCAATTTAAAAAACTGGGCTCATTGTGTGAAAACACTACACACAATTAACACAACCATACACCCAATTCACAGAACACCCCAGATCTATTGCAAAATGATATTCTTCTTTCAAAACTATACACTTATTTATAAAAATGCTATTTTGTCGCCAAATCGCAGACACGTGATTCATATGATCTATTTGTGTTTAAATGAGTTACACACTATGGCAATAAATTCTAAACACTTTGTTACATTCTGACTTTTCTAATGACATAATCTGGGTTGCATTTTTTTCAGTAAGATAAATGACATGAATACATTCACAAAACACAACACATGACTAATATTGCTCACTAAATATATTTCAATTGCTTTTTTTTTTTTTACTTTCAATGCAAAATCAGTCAGATGCTGAAGTGTTTGCTTGTTGCATGGTTGCACAATTTGAAAATTGAAAGACAAACATTCCTACAAAGAACCATGTTCATAGTAAACACAGTAAAACACAATAAAGTATTGTTGGAGACAAAAAGGTACTGTAAGCCTAATCTCTGTCCAATTTGGTGGCATGTCTCAACCTATGGTTTTCAAGGTAGTCAACCAATGTCATTCGTAAGTGATCAATCTAGTCCTCGTCTTCTCTGTCCATGCTTCCCGCCCATTATACTTTGCAGTGACAGTATTTATGTCTGTCTTTTGTTACCCCTCACTCTCTCTCATCTTTACTGTCCCTGTTTCGCTTGCTCTTGCTACAACACTGCCTTACATTTCTATTCAAGTCAGGGTAACTCCCCCATTTTACAGTGTTTAAGCCTGATTGCTGAGTTTTGCATTTTGGCCCTTAGTGTTCTGGCACCTGACAATTGTGTTTAACCAGTTGGCTGCAAAGGTGTGGTCAATTTATAGCTAGTGTTTAGAAATTGAAAGAATGTGACATTACAATATAATCATGTGTGTAAGGCATATAAGTGTGTTTAATGTTTTGCAAATCACTGTTTGCAGGGTTTGGCAAAAAGTGTGAAGCTGAAAATGTGCTTAGAGTGGTGCCAACCTGAGCCGATGTTTTCTTGTTTGAGTTTTAGGTTTTGCTAATTGTGGGAAACTTTACATTTTAGTGTCTAAGCAAACTTAAAAAACTGTAAATGACACTGGGAAGATGAATGTGGAACACAGACTGACATTTTTAATCTTAACTGTGAATGAGATTTTGAGCTCCCTTTCCCTTTGTTCTGTCTATGGATGTTGGACCGAGTTAGGACTTTGGTGTTATACGACTGCATTGACTGTATGTGTTGAGCTAAAACCTGCTTCGAAAGATGGTAGTTCAGAAAAGTATTTCTTATCATCCACAAGATTGTATTGCTGGCCTGCCAAACTTTATGAATGTTATTTTGTTTCCTTTTTGGTTGAATCTGGCTGATGATGATGAAATTTTTGCTTGTCATTACAATGCCTATGCCCTTAGACCATCTCTCTTTCTTTACCTATCAATGAAGTGAAGCCAACTATTTTAATGCCGACATACATCAGCTTGAAGAAAGTAAATCACCGGGTTTGAACTGACCCGACACACACACAACACACACACACACACACACACACACACACACACACACATACACACACACACACACAGTTTCCAGAAATATCACAGCTCTGAAAGCCGTTATCATAATGTGACATTTTTTTTTTTT
>CM050211.1:32426149-32593649 GCA_027475355.1 Coilia nasus
TCTCTCTCTCTCTTTCTTCTCTCTGTCTCTTTCTCTCTCTTACTCTCTCCTTTGCATTTCTCACTTTTGTCACTCTCTCACTCCCTCCCTCTCTCTCACTCCCTCTGTCCATCTCTCTCCTCCTCTCCTTCTCCCTATCTATTTCTCACTCTCTTGTCTGTCAACACAAGGGCTCGCACATCACCTGCCACTGTCCTGCCACCCTCCACATCCTCATTCGACTCAGCTTGCAGGATCAATCACAGTAGCAGCGGCCAGGTCCTCCTCTATCTCCCAGGCCACGCTCCAGCTCCAGACCTGCAGGCATGGCAGAGGAGGACAGCAGGAGCTGCACCAGCAGCCAGGCCACTGACAGGATCCTCCCCACCGCCACCAGCAACAGCAGAGAGATCAATCTGGTGGACAGGGACCCCAAGAGCCTGAATGGAGACACTGTGAGGGTAAGGCTGAAGTCGTTGTCAGATAGGCCATAGACAGCTCGAGTATCAAACACTGTCATGAAGCCAGAAAAATAGTGGATGTATTTGGATTTGATGGTGACATTCAGGTGGTGGGAGGTGAAGAGTTTGGACCTGTCAGCTAGCCAACTTTACAATCAAGTTAAAGCTGTGCTGTGGATGCTGAGTTGATTAGGGACCATCCTCTCAGCTCTGAGCAGCTGCGCTCATGATGGATATGTGAGGTACTTGGTACATAATGATGTCAACAATGTCGAGGTTGAAGGGGGGAAGTACAGCACTAATTTGCTTCATGACTCAGGCAGGTGTGTGTGCTCTGGCACACGGGGCATTTCAGGTGTGTGTGCTCTGGCACACGGGTCATTTCAGGTGTGTGTGCTCTGGCACACGGGGCATTTCAGGTGTGTGTGTACTGGCACACGGGGCATTTCAGGTGTGTGTGCTCTGGCACACGGGGCATTTCAGGTGTGTGTGCTCTGGCACACGGGGCATTTCAGGTGTGTGTGCTCTGGCACACGGGGCATTTCAGGTGTGTGTGTACTGGCACACGGGGCATTTCAGGTGTGTGTGCCATTTCAGGTGTGTGTGCTCTGGCACACGGGGCATTTCAGGTGTGTGTGCTCTGGCACACGGGGCATTTCAGGTGTGTGTGTACTGGCACACGGGGCATTTCAGGTGTGTGTGTACTGGCACACGGGGCATTTCAGGTGTGTGTGCTCTGGCACACGGGGCATTTCAGGTGCTGCCACTAATCACTATGGCAGCGTAACATGAGGCATTTAATTACTGCACAAATGGTTGTTTACCCTGCTGCCCGTGACATTAATCCTGGTTTATCGGCCTGATTTTATACCCTGTGAACATGCCAAACAAGCTGATATGAAAGTGTAATGTCGTTCAAATGAGATTGAGAACAACTCACCTCCTGCTTGTCAGTGGTATGTTCAGAGGATTACTTGTCAAACACACCGCTGCCATGACACTAATTAAACTCATTTCACCTGAAAGATCAAGACTTACTATTAGTGCCGCCTTAAGCATAGCAACTGGGTTTTTACTGACTTACCAGAAATCATCACCTCACAGTGTTTGTAGGAACCATGCCAGTGGTCTGTTTTCTGCAGTAAAATGTTTCTTCACTTGTAGAGGTGCTGTGCCTGATAGAGACTTACATCCTTTTGTTACAGTATATGCCAGTAATAAGTTGAGTTGAATTGAGTTGAGTTGAGCTGACTTGAGTTGAATCAAGTTGAGTTGACTCCCTTAGCGGTATTGGAGGTAGTTGGGAATGTTTGGCTTGTTTTTCTTTCTGATATGAGGGATGTGAAGAGAGCAAGCATACCATCACATGCCAGGACTGTCCAGTCCATCATTTAAAACTGAATTCTCTATGTCTGCATATCACAGATCCTTGGATAGATGCATGAGACAGATCTTCCATCTTTCCCTCCTCTTTTCTAGCACACAGCACATTTTCTAGCACGTGTGTGCACACTTGTGTGTGTTTATCTTGTGTCTGTGGTCTTTACATAAATGCATGCCTTTTATAAATGATTATGCTTGGTTATGCTTGAATCCAGGTCATTACTACTGCAGGTTTTAATTGATTGACTGCTGTCTCCACTAACATGCTTAAGTGACTAAGCCGTCCTCTTACCTACAATCCTGGTAACACTTTATGTGGATAGTCCGCCCAGAGAGACTTTACAGATGGGCTGTTGAAATTCAGTTCAATTTTGACTTTTTACGGTTTACTGACACCTTAATCAAAGCCAACCCTTAACCTAGCCCAACCACAACGGGACACAGAGTTTCAACAGATGGTCAATTAACAGTCTCCGCATCTGTTGGTCAATATGACCATCTATAGAACTATCCAAATAAAGTTAGATTTTTATTTATTTTTACAGGGAAAGTGTACCATAAAACATTCAATTGCAGAAAGATGTATTGTACCAGACTTTAGCAAAGACCTGCTACTTTCCACCTGTAGTCACCTGTAGTGGGCAGACAATAACCTGGTGTGACCACATTCTCTCATAGGTGGACTTTGATGATGTCATTGCTGAGCCGGACGGGACCCACAGCCTGGATGGTGTCTGGAGGGCCAGCTACACAGCCTTCACTGTCTCCAAGTACTGGTGCTACAGACTGCTGTCCGCCATCTTGGGTGTACCGCTGGCCCTGCTGTGGGGGACGCTCTTCGCCACGCTGTCCTTCTGCCACGTGTGGCTGGTGAGGCCGTGTACGAGCAGCTGCGTGATGCAGTCGCAGTGCCTGGGCCGCGTGTACGGGCACGGAGTGCGCACCATCTGTGACCCCCTCTGCGCCTCCCTGGGCCGGGTCTTCCAGAGCGTGCAGGTGGTCCTGCAGAAGGGGAGATGACTGCATGGCGTGTGAAAGAGAGAGTCATGGAGAATGCTCTAATGGGGTTCCACCCACCAGGGGCAACTCTTCTCAATAATAAGTCTTACCCATATGTAAGAAGTTAAAAATGTAGTCTCTACACTGCTGAACAGAGAGTTGTGGTGAACCTTCTGACAAATCTGAACATGGGTAAACAAATGAACAAATACACTCAACACCTTTTGAGTACAGTCAATTGAGTGCTGGATTGTTCCTGAAGCTTAAGTAGTTTTTCAAATAAGAGATAGTACTCGCAGTTTCTTCAAAGGAATTTAGATCAGCCAGGGAACTGTCAGTGCTGTCCTCTATTTGATAAACTAATTTTGCACATGCATTTGATTCCTAACTATGGGACTGGTTCCCATTCTATGTAGTCAACTCTTCTCAGGTTATAGTCTTACAACCATATGTAAGATGTCTGTTAAAAACCTAGGAGTCACAACTTAACATATATAATACCTGCATGGTGAACATATGATAAAGACATTGCAAGTACTGAAATGGCAAATGGCAAGTACTGAAATTGTATACATTTTCATACTGAAATGGTGCAATGCCCTTTAAAATGCAAGACTGGAAATACAATGTTGCTCTGCTGAACTCTGTTATGGTGTTCTGCTCTGTTATGGTATTTTCCACACAACGTTGACTTTCTGACTTTGAACTTAGAGACTTTGTCTTATGAATATGTTCCTATCATATATAACTAAACCATAAGCTGTACATTGACAAATATTTCGGCTTGAAGTCGTTGCAAATGGATTACATTCTCTGTCACGCAATCTTCTAAAGAGTTTGCAGTCTGTCAAACCTTTCCAGTCCTTTATTTATCAATTTATCATGTTGATCAAATAGATCCAGTTTCAGATTGCTGAAGAACAGACTACATAGACAGAGTACCCTTTTCCAGGACTATTCCAGAGCAGGTTTCGTGCACAACCGCAGTCATTCTTGTATGTTTGTGACATTCGGACTGATCTGAACCATATGTTATGTGTGCGAGCTTTCTGTGAAGGTCATTCATGTAAAGTGGTTGTTGTTTTTGTTACTTTTGTTAAGACTCATAGGGGCATAGTATTTCATCATCAGTATGTTTACTGTCATTAAACCAAAGCTACTATATATACATTCCTCAAAACATTTCTGATTCCTGCATACAATTCTTTTAAACTGCATGGTAGTGTAAGTTAAACTGTGCATTGTCCCATATGGCCTTCATCGCGGTTTTCCACCAGACTTAGATTCCTCTGATAATGAAGATGATCACTCTTCTGCCCCCCCTGGAATCAGAACTATGGAACTCTAGATGGGAACCATCTGCCCCAGCCCAGAGTTCCAGAATACCTCATTCCGCACTGTGAAATACTTAAAGCTGTTTACGTAGAACAAGACCACTGCATAGGTCTTATCCTGAGTCCTTTTTAAACAGTGACTGTTATCTCTGGTCTCTGGTCTTTGGATAGATTACAAGTTTAAAAAAGGTGTCTTGAAAACCTGATATCAAGTGGATGTGAATTTAAATAAACTCTAAATAAAGCTTTGGGTCTGTTGTACGTCTCATCACTATTCTGTGCAGTTCATGCAGACCAACTCTGTTTAAACGATCTGTCAGTGTGAGCTACAGTATGTGAAGAAAGCCTTTACAAGAATTTACATCGGGTTCAGCCAAGTAACAGGGAGGACAACCTTGCTGGATCAAATAACAGAGTTCACCAGGTACCATAGTATACGTGACATCAAACTAATACAATATATCCACCGAGCTCAGAGGCACTATTACTGAACATCTCCCAGAGCCAGCAACAGAAAATTGTTTTTGTTATCTACAGCATCTGCTGCTGGGTCTGCTCTCCCTGTTTCAGGCTGGCTTTTCAACCATGGCACGGAGCAGTGGAACAGTCGAGTGTTCAATCCCCTTTTATTTGCAACCATTTCACTGTATTAGTTTTGGACTCTTTGTGGAAGCATCGGCTTATGTGGCTTTCTCTGTCTGTGGAGTTTTGTGTCTGCGTGTTTGCGATCCGTGAAGAATTTAACCTCCTCTCATTTATTTTTATCTTTCTGTGCAATATTAGGGGTTTCAATTTATTTATTTTACCATGGCACGAGTGTCTGTAGTTTCACTTCAAATAACTTTTAAAATGAACAAAAACTGGGCAAAAGACAGATAGAGCTTTTATATAGAAGATAACATTCAGTGGGAGTGATTTACAGTTTAAGAAAACACAGACGAAATACCACATTTAAAACAAAGATATTGGTTTGGCAAACCAAATGTTGAAACAACACAGGCTGAAAGCAGGTGTGTTTGCTGTGTCATTAGTTAGCAGATGTACACACACACACACAAACCCACCCACACACACACACACACACACACACACACACACACACACACACACAGACTGGCAGACAGATGGATGCACACACACAGATTGGCACACAGACAGACAGGCAGACACAAAACCACACATACACACACACACACACACACACACACACACACACACACACACACACACACACACACACACACACACACACACACACAGAGGACTAAGAGCTCTGTGTTTCAGCAGAGAGTGGCATAAGATCAGTTGCAAAACACAAGTGAAGGGACATGTAAATAATGTATGTAAATAATTCTTAGATCTTAACATTTTTGGCATACAGAGATGTTGTGTTTGTATTTCTTAAATATATACATTTTACTGTGATTTAAATTATAATGTTTGATTCATGTCTTTATAGAGATTATGCAATCTTTTTCCTTTCATGTTTTTCTGTAAGAAAAAAAAATCTTAAAGCTGCAAATATTTTTAATGTTAAGATCTGATCATTTACATAAAAAGCCACAGAAAACTCAACAGTACACTTAATTCTTCAACCATAAACTATAAGCATCCAGTTGAACTATTTACAGAAAAATCCCAACTTAAAATGTTCTGAAATGTTAGCCTGGTAAATCAGCCCCTCATATTTCACTTCATTTTGTAAAGAGGATCTGGAGTCGCTGCCATTGACAATCATGTATGAGGACTGAGCAACTCCTAGCCAATCAGCGAACAGAGGGAGTCTTCGTGAGCCATGACGTTGACTTTGTGTACTACATTTGAATTGTAGTGCGTAGGTAGACTAATTGCTTCATTCATGTCTTTATGGACAACCAGATGTTAGCGACCAGATGTTAGCAACGACCAGATGTTAGCGATTGCATAAAGGCAGAGCCACTTAAACTTCAGCAGTCCCCTTCTCCAGGAAGAAATCGTTTCTCTATGCAGCGACTCCAGACCCTCTGTACAAAATGAAATGAAGTACGAGGGGCTGTATTACCAGGCTCGTGAAATGTCCGCACTGTGTGCTATTATCAGCATGTGTCTTTCTGCTGCCATGTGATGATACTATAGGAGCTTTAAGGTTAAGCTTAGAAAATAAGTCTTGAGTCCTTTGACATTATCTGCTCAGTAATTCTCTGGCAAGGTTTGCTTGGACAGAAACAAACATCCTTGAATTTTAAAACCCTTTGGGTTTTTGCTTTGTATGCTGAGTGCTATTGTTGTTATGTATCTTTTTTCTGCGTGTGAATTAGACAAAATCCAAAATTAATCCAACCTTGTGTTTCCCATTCTTGTTTGTATAAACCACTGTAGTTGTATGTTTTATTATCACCCCCCCTGGAAAAAGGAACAGTTCAAATAAATCATTACAAGCTCAGAAATTAATATGACATTCATGCCCATGGTAATTATGTAAACCTCTGACCACAACTGTAGGTGGGAACAAAGTTTTAGAATCACCCTCAAGCAAGGCCATAGCCAGCTATGCGGCCAAGCTGAGCTGAGCTCTGTAAATAGTCTCAGCCAAAAAACAATGAAATATTGAGATTCTACAACTTGCAAAAGAAAGCCGGTCTAGACACTGCGAGCACTCATTCTAGAGCGTGTGCATTGTAACCATGAGCACACTTCAATAAAGCTGTTAAAATCCAGCCTATAGGTTTTCAAAGCAGTAAAGATGTACCTTGTTTGTGAAATTTAATAAATCATTCAGGAAGCCAAAGCAATACTTGTGAGAAGCATTCTGATTTGATTTTGCTGTGGTGTAAAGACAGAAAGCTGACACATGTAGAAATAATCTGGACATGACTCTGGCCTTACAGTAAAGGTTGAGTTTTTTTTTTTTTTTTTTTTTAAATAGGCCTTGATTTGGATAATCAGAGTTTTACAAAGCTAGCCTACACAATGTCAGACAATAGTGGCTGAAGTAAAGATTATTATGGGGTCATTAAAGTAGTGTCCAAACATTTCAAAGGAGAATTTAGATTGGTTATTAATAGATCTCTTTTGTGACTTGTAATTCACCCCCACTCATTTAAATATGTTGAACATTTTTGGCACGAACAAAGCGCACACATCCTGGACCCCAGTAGTTTTAAAATCCTGGCTACAGCTCTGCCCTCAAGACCTTGCCTTCACAGGGCAGTGTTCTGTATATACTTTGGGCAAACATGCTTGAGCATTTATCAGTGCACCAGAAACAATCTTTTTTTAAGCATTTTCTAAGAATTTTTCTGACAACAACAGCAGCAATTAGGTCACCGAGCCATGTTCAGAGAATCTGACAGTTTAAACAACATACTGTCAGTGCAATACTTAAGCAACAGTTTAAGCTTCGTGGTATTCCATATTCTTGTTGGTGGTGTTCCTTTCTGTTTACAGTGCACAATCTTTAGCCCAGTTGGGTGTGGAGTCAGTTCAAAGGTGATCCATTTGAAATTAAAAACAGCCAAATAAATCCATTCTATCTCCACAATCCTGCCAAGATTCCCCTCCACTACTGCATCACTGTTATATGTCATAGATTGCAGTTACAGATACACTTAACTTTTTAAATCATTTTTTAAACATTTTGAATTACAGCACAGTCTTTTGAAAGCAGTGAAGACTTCCATCATATAGTGGATGACATTCTAAAAGGGTAGTAACTCTAAGTTCATTTTTTGCAAAAGATGCCAACAGCAGAGTCTGGCTGGTAAAACAGTACATTCTTACAGTGGTGGGAAGAGAATAATTGCAGCCTCCAACTGTTCTGGAGTAGAGTCTTGGAATGAGTATTTCCATTAACTGGAAAACAAGTAGAAGTGTTTTCACAAGTCAAACTTATCCATTCTTATTTACTCTCAGAAACAAGTCTAGAATAAGCGTCTGTGTGGAAAATAAATGAAAGTTTAAAAGCTTGTAGCTGAGTTTGAACAGTGTTTCGTTAGGGTACCTGACAGCCCTGAGTCATGATTGTGAACACTACGCAAAGAGTGCACTATTCTCTCAGAAAGGGTAAAGTTGGGTTGACAATGGGCAGAGTGCACTATTCTCTCAGACAGGGCAGAGTTGGGTTGACACTGGGTAGAGAGTGTATTCTTCTCTCAGACAGGGCAGAGTTGGGTTGGCACTGGGCAGAGAGTGCATTCTTCTCTCAGACAGGGTAAAGTTGGGTTGACAATGGGCAGAGTGCACCATTCTCTCAGACAGGGCAGAGTTGGGTTGACACTGGGTAGAGAGTGCATTCTTCTCTCAGACAGGGTAGAGTTGGGTTGACACTGGGTAGAGAGTGCATTCTTCTCTTAGACAGCGTAGAGTTGGGTTGACACTGGGTAGAGAGTGCATTCTTCTCTCAGACAGCGTAGAGTTGGGTTGACAATGGTGAATGTATTCTTCTCTTAGACAGCGTAGAGTTGGGTTGACAATGGTGAATGTATTCTTCTCTCAGACAGCGTAGAGTTGGGTTGACAATGGTGAATGTATTCTTCTCTCAGACAGCGTAGAGTTGGGTTGACAATGGTGAATGTATTCTTCTCTTAGACAGCGTAGAGTTGGGTTGACACTGGTGAATGTATTCTTCTCTCAGACAGCGTAGAGTTGGGTTGACAATGGTGAATGTATTCTTCTCTCAGACAGCGTAGAGTTGGGTTGACAATGGTGAATGTATTCTTCTCTTAGACAGCGTAGAGTTGGGTTGACAATGGTGAATGTATTCTTCTCTCAGACAGGGCAGAGTTGGGTTGACAATGGTGAATGTATTCTTCTCTTAGACAGCGTAGAGTTGGGTTGACAATGGTGAATGTATTCTTCTCTCAGACAGCGTAGAGTTGGGTTGACACTGGTCAAAGAGTGTATTCTTCTCTTAGACAGCGTAGAGTTGGGTTGACAATGGTGAATGTATTCTTCTCTTAGACAGCGTAGAGTTGGGTTGACAATGGTGAATGTATTCTTCTCTCAGACAGCGTAGAGTTGGGTTGACAATGGTGAATGTATTCTTCTCTCAGACAGGGCAGAGTTGGGTTGACAATGGTGAATGTATTCTTCTCTCAGACAGCGTAGAGTTGGGTTGACAATGGTGAATGTATTCTTCTCTTAGACAGCGTAGAGTTGGGTTGACAATGGTGAATGTATTCTTCTCTTAGACAGCGTAGAGTTGGGTTGACAATGGTGAATGTATTCTTCTCTTAGACAGCGTAGAGTTGGGTTGACAATGGTGAATGTATTCTTCTCTTAGACAGCGTAGAGTTGGGTTGACAATGGTCAAAGAATGTATTCTTCTCTTAGACAGCGTAGAGTTGGGTTGACAATGGTCAAAGAATGTATTCTTCTCTCAGACAGGGTAGAGTTGGGTTGACAATGGTCAAAGAGTGCACTATTCTCTTAGACAGCGTAGAGTTGGGTTGACACTGGTGAATGCATTCTTCTCTCAGACAGCGTAGAGTTGGGTTGACAATGGTCAAAGAATGTATTCTTCTCTCAGACAGGGTAGAGTTGGGTTGACACTGGGCAGAGAGTGCACTATTCTCTCAGACAGGGTAGAGTTGGGTTGGCAATGGTGAATGTATTCTTCTCTCAGACAGCGTAGAGTTGGGTTGACAATGGTCAAAGAATGTATTCTTCTCTCAGACAGCGTAGAGTTGGGTTGACCATGGGCAGAGTGCACTATTCTCTTAGACAGATAGAGTTGGGTTGACAATGGTGAATGTATTCCTCTCTTAGACAGCGTAGAGTTGGGTTGACAATGGTGAATGTATTCTTCTCTTAGACAGCGTAGAGTTGGGTTGACAATGGTCAAAGAATGTATTCTTCTCTTAGACAGCGTAGAGTTGGGTTGACCATGGTGAATGTATTCTTCTCTCAGACAGGGTAGAGTTGGGTTGGCACTGGGCAGAGTGCACTATTCTCTCAGACAGGGCAGAGTTGGGTTGACAATGGTGAATGTATTCTTCTCTTAGACAGGGTAGAGTTGGGTTGACAATGGTGAATGTATTCTTCTCTCAGACAGGGCAGAGTTGGGTTGACAATGGTGAATGTATTCTTCTCTCAGACAGGGTAGAGTTGGGTTGGCACTGGGCAGAGTGCACTATTCTCTCAGACAGGGTAGAGTTGGGTTGGCACTGGGCAGAGAGTGCATTCTTCTCTCAGACAGGGTAGAGTTGGGTTGACAATGGGCAGAGTGCACCATTCTCTCAGACAGGGTAGAGTTGGGTTGACAATGGTCAAAGAATGTATTCTTCTCTTAGACAGCGTAGAGTTGGGTTGACAATGGTGAATGTATTCTTCTCTCAGACAGCGTAGAGTTGGGTTGACAATGGTGAATGCATTCTTCTCTTAGACAGCGTAGAGTTGGGTTGACAATGGTGAATGTATTCTTCTCTTAGACAGCGTAGAGTTGGGTTGACACTGGGCAGAGTGCACTATTCTCTCAGACAGGGTAGAGTTGGGTTGAGCTACATGTCACTGATACATAAGTGCTGCCCTTCCCTCACCGCCGAAGCTCAAAGGCCGGTGGGCAGAGGTGACTCAAGAGTCTGTTGGTGCCCTACTAAAAAAAAAAACTTCTTAACCTATGTTGAAAATGCGTTGCCACTACTATAGTTTAGGGTAGCCCTCAGGGGTCTTGTAGTGGCCTGGGGGCCCTGAGTAGTTGCCCGTGTTGCCTTTTGACAAGCAGTGCTTCTGGAGCAGACCCGGCGGTGGACCAGTGGCACCTCCTCATGCGGTGGAGGTCTGGGTGAGGCTCCTCTGGCTGCCGGTGCTCTTGATGACGGTGCAGGCGCTGGAGCTGGAGAGGGTGTGCGTGCTCTTGCGGCCCCTGGGACGCTGGTCGCAGTGGCAGGGCGGAGAGCACAGGCAGTGGTGGAGCAGGTCGTGGAACAGGTGGCCGGCGAAGAACAGGTAGATCCACGGGTTGCAGCAGCTGTTCAGGCTGGCCAGAAGCATGGCAATGATAAAAGGAAGAGCTGAAATGAAAAAATACTTTTTTAAGTTAATACAATTTTCTCTATCTTTCAACAAGGGATAGTTTTGAGTGTTACTCAGTATGATGTTTGAAGGCTGGAGATCGACTTCAAATAAACCCAACCCTTAGGTAAATAAAGACTTTTTTTTCTAACTGCTTTCAGATGGATTACAAAGTTGTATTTGTCATATCTCAGATATAATACGAAATGGCATAATAACACTTTTTTAAGTCATCCTCATTTACATTACCATTCTGTGACTGAAATTGTCATTTCCAAATCTTTGAAGCCCACAAAGGAATTGGCACTAGGAATGTCCTTGGATTCTGATGAAGTATACTGCCCATAAAGCAAATTCTTAATAGCATGCTGTCTCAACAAATCAATTTCCATTTCAGTTACAATCCACATGCTGGTTGTCATCTACTCAGAAATGCATTAGGCATTGAGTTGATGATAAAATGCTTGTCACTGGTCATTCATTCCAGTCATTGTTTAGGCCCATCCATGCTAACATTCAGCATTTGTGTCTGTATTATTCACAGTCATGACCACAGGGCTATCATTGAGATAAGGTTTGTTAGTGTCTTCTTTTTAGAAAGAATGCTAAAAACATTGAAATGGGATTCACCAAAAAGGATTGGAAGTGAATCAAATGACTTGCAATTAAATAGAGATTTTTGAAAAAATATATATTTTGAGCTGGGGTCATCTGGAATAATTATGAAGGAGGTATTTATTCACAAAGCTATGAATTTATGACTTTATAGTGTCTGCCCTTGCCCTTGTGTTATTCTCATGAAGTTGCACTTATTTATTTATTTACATGTTTATTTATTTTAAGCTATGTATAAATGAATTCCTCTAAAAATCTACAATACTAAATGTCCCTTATGTTGCAATGGTCTGACACTGTTTACAAGGCAAGCGGTGTTTCCACTGAATTTATTTAAAAATGCTAATTGCAGTGACCTTTCACTGGTTCCATCAACCTTGTGCATTTACCATATTCCCTCCCATTAGCAAAGAAAATTAGCATTTTATGAGTTAAAGGTTTACGATTTTTCCAGAGCAGGTTGTTCAGACAGAGCACCTTTAGACAGCTTTGTTATGAATGGCTCATTGCACTGAGAGGTTGACTCAGCCTTTTTGCGGCCGTCACAAGGCTTTATATGAGAGCACAAAGAGCATTAGCATATTTGATTCTCTCCCTCCCCTCGTCGCCTGGTGGTAGAGAAGATCTGAGACCTCCATTAACGCATGGCGCGATGTCATGATCTGTCATATAAATCAGGGACACTCATTGGCATAAAAGGATCAGCCTGTCGTGTCGACAGAGAGGAGCCTGACAGTCTCCAGGTGACACTATAGCAGTGATGACCATGACAAGTAACTTTTTTAAGAGCACATGACATGTCGATATTTCACGCCATAATGCTGATAATCCCCCCCTTCACCCCACCCCCATCCTCTACTAACACTACCTCAGAGATATGCTGGTTGACTTGCGAAAGCAGACACATCTTGTCTGGGGTTTGGCCATTTTAGAGGAACCTCAGAACAAAAGTACTGTACACCAGTCTTTCCATTGTGCTCAGGGGACCTCAGGCTCTAAGCCACATTGTGCCAAACTTTAAGTGAGTGTAAAGTGTATACAAAATCCAATTAAAAAGTTCGAAAGGGTACTGGGAGATTTTAGAGGCTAGACAGGTTGCATAAGAAATCTGAGAGTGCATAAAGCACAAAAGCAGTGACAGAGGTGTTTACAGATATATACTTCTCTATTTATCCTAAATTTCCCTTGCGATACATCATCTAATTTTACTGAAGCAATAGAACTGCAGTTTGGCAATTTTTACCTGCTTTTCTCTGTTCAAACCTCTTGATAGGATGTTGTCATTACTTCCGCATGCATACCAAGACAACTTGTCAACAAAACCAGACAGAATTAGGCTTTATGAGGTGTTTCATGGTTGCGTTTTTTCTCCTGGTTGTTAAGGAAAAGAAGCCCCAATGTTCTAGAAAGTGTTATGTGCAGTCCAGCCAGCTCTTCTTCTGCAAAATAACTGCCCTGTTTCTTAATTGGCCGAGAGTAGACTAAATAAATTACAGGGTGACGAAGGACAGGCTCATCTATGGTAAAGGTCACAAATCTAGTGTAAGTCAAATGGTATTTTGTTGTGAAGACCGCTTTTTGTCCAGTTTCTGTTTAGTATTTCAGACAGATTGTCTAATAGTTCCTTATAAAGTTTCTGCCTTAATACTTAGTTAAAAAACAACATTTGGAGACAATTTAGCACCCTCTCTCTCTCTCTCTCTCTCTCTCTCTCATTGTCATTCTGATTAATTTCCACCATGGCAAACAGCTGTGGTGGAGAGAATTACTGCCGTTGTGCTCTGTCTGTAATCACGTCTCTACTCCTGTCAGCTTACACTCAGCACACCAACAACAGAAAAGGGGGCGCTAAGACCATCAGCAAAGGAGAGAAAAAAAAGGGGGAAAAAATGTAAACAGGCAGAGTAAATATATTGGCCCGCGTAGTGGGGAAACTTTGAGAGGTAATGAAAGCAAAGGCTATGGCTGATGTTATACTCAGAGGCGTCACTTGACCTATTACTGTACTGGGGCACAGCTGGGGCACACATAATTAATGCGAGCGTGCAAAGCGCGCGAATATTTTTTTTTAGCACTTATTTATCATTTAAAAAAAAAAACATAAACAGTGCTTTAAACTAAATAGACATATCAGATTATGTTAATATGCTCATCAAACATCGTAGATGTCAGATAGCAATCTCCAGAAACCGAGTGTGGGAGCTCACAGTGCTAGGCTAACTGTTACATGAATCAACAACGATAATAGGCATATGCCAGTTAGCTAAAAGACAGCAGCTAAGGACTCCAGTAGGCTACTTCAATTTACAGCCAGAACAGCTTGCATGACAGCTGCCTCATACATTAAACGTAAAAAGTAACGTTGTAATATGTAAATCCACATGGAAATGGCGACACAGAGGTGAAAACAAACAACAATGATGAGCAATTTACCCGGTACTAACCTGTAAGACAAGTGGAAAGACATAGCGCTCAGACACCGTTGTTACACGTTATGTCACAGCCAAAGTCGCGTGAATAAATAACGATATTAAGTAGCCATGTGCACATTGTTTATGGAGTGAATAAAGTAGCAATGAGTTGCCATATTAAGTAGCTATGTGCGCATTCTGTAGATTATGTAGCAGCTAGACCTAAAACTCGAAAGTGTTTTTTTTAACTGGTGAAATTTATACTGGGGCACTACAGACCAATACTGGGGCACGTGCCCCAGTAAAATATGTCTGGCGACGCCCCTGGTTATACTCTGTCAGAAGTGTAGCTTTGAGAGAAGGATCAAGTGGAAGATTATCTGTGGTAACTCCCTGACATCTGCCACAGCACAGGAAGCCTCAGTGATATTCGTCTTGCACTTGACATTACAGAGCTGTCGAGAGCTGACACTAATGGGGCTCCATGACATAAATAAAACTGAGGAATCGCTTCTTGGATGTCTTTATGAAAGACCTCAAGGCCTCCGCTTCTTCGACCACAGGATATGAGGATCCTGGCCCGACTAAAGTTGCTAAAACCCCCCTTTTTCCTACCATTTTCTTGGACCTTGCTTGTCCAATGGAGGGGCAGAGCTCAGAGACACACATATACAAGAGAAATTACCCTCTCTGGAAGCAGACAGAGGGAATAGCAGAGTCGTTTGATGTTAGGAGACATTTAGTCTAAGATGGCCCTGAGAGGGCTCTGATTCTCTCCTCTTCTGCTGCCCACCCTCAAACACACACACACACACGCGCACACACACGCACACACACACACACACACACACACACACACACACACACACACACACACACACACACACACACACACACACACACACACACACACACACACACACACAGACTGGCAGACAGATGGATGCACACACACAGATTGGCACACACAATGATTTTTGTGTTGAGGGAACCCTAGGCTGCTCCACTTTCTGTATTTTGTTTGTAATGGCACTGGGAATGTGCAGACACGGAGTCATATATATATATATATGTGTGTGTGTGTGTGTGTGTGTGTGTGTATGTATGTGTATGTGTGTGTGTGTGTGTGTGTGTTGTGTTGCAGACTGCTGGTGCCAATGGCCTTCAAAACATCTGGAACTGTGTCTTTATCATTGAAGACATACAGTACATTTTCTGTCATGTACATATTTACATCTGCATTGACTCAAGCTATTTTTATACAGAACTAGCCCTAGATCTTACTCCAGAATAATATGAACCACTGTTGTTGTATACAGAAATTGATAAATACAACATGGTTTGCTCATCTGAAATGACTTGGGGCACTGAATTGATACTGAAATATAGTGCTTACTGTACCACACAAATAAAAAATTGTTTGATAATTTGGCTATGGTAGGCTTAATGGTGAAAAATGATTGATCAATATCTCATAATTTGCTTGTGTATCACTGCAGTAATCTTTCATTAGCTCATTCAGAAATCACACTATGTAAGGCTGTGAAATAAGTAGAGTTTTGAAACAATACGAACTGGGCCTGTGTGTAGCAAAAGTACCGGGACTTCCCTGCACTGCGTCAACAAAAGCCTTCAGAAAACGACTGCCTTGTCATCCAGTAAGTCTGTTTTCTGTCGAGTTTAACAGATCAAACAAGCTAATTAATGTGAAAACACATTTCAGGAGTGATTCCTGAACGGTGACCATACTCCTTTCATTTAAAGACATACAAACATTCCTGAAAAACCATGGGCCTACCCTCTCTAGGTGCATCTGGGTCCCACGCTGACCACATCTGGACGAAGAAAAACGGTGTCCAGCAGATTATATATGCAACAACTATTACAAAAGTCATTTTAACAGTTCTGATTTTGGCTTTAGAAATTAGCTTCACGCTGCTGACGCGCGTGAGCGCGCTCCCTTTAGATGTTCGCGGTGTCAGGGATATGCACTGTTCACGCCTCGTTTTCAGTTTGAAGTTTTGCCAGATTTTAAAGCTTATCATTCCGTAACAAACACTTAATATTGTCACGGGTAAAATGTAAATAGTGAGACTAATCCACGTGATGTAAGCCTTGGCACCCCAGGGCTGCACGAAATCGCCCCAGCAGTCAAAGACACCGTTTCCCACCTCCTTTAGGGAGAAGATGTAGACTTGAGGGATGCTAAAGAGCAGACTCAGCACCCAGGAGGCGACCACATAGAAGCGGTCTTTCCTGCGGTGCAGGGAGCGCAGTGGCTGACAGATCGCCAGGCATCTGTCAATCGACATCAGCACAAGCATGTAAGTTGACGCGAACATGCCAACTACCTGCAGGTACTTAACCAGTCGGCAGAGAAAGTCCGGGCCATAAAAGCGGAAAGTGATATCCCAAATGAGCTGAGGGAGCACTTGGAAGATTGCAACCACCAGGTCAGCGATGCTCAGGTGCTTCATGAAGTAGTACATCCTCGACTGGCTGTGTTTGCTGGTGTGAATAGCCAGAAGTACGCACAAATTCCCGGCTAATGCGAGCACCAAGACAAGGACCAGCACGGTCACCTCCACTTTAGCAACCTCCTCATTCCGTTTTAATGGATTTACGCTTGAATTCCCATTTCCCGTTTCATTTCCTATACTTGAATTGATCCATGTGGCGTTTGTCGTCCATATAGTGCTGTCTTTTAAGAAGTTCTCCATCATGCTTATAAGTGCATCCGTTATCACTGGCACATTGGTTTGATTCTGAATATTCATCTGTCCATCAATACCAACGACGATGTATAGCCAAACAACTGGTTGTAAAAATGACAGAGGTGAAATACTGATACTTCGGTCCGACATCTAGTTGAATACATAGTTTTATAAAACAAATTCCTTACTGATGAAAGCTCTCCAACCTGGCGCATGTTATGAAAAAAGTTGATTCCCCGGTAAAGTAATCCTACATATCAGCTGGATGTATTTAATCAGCAACAAACACCCTGTAAATAAATGAAAACAGCAAATATAATTTGATATGAGAAATAATATGAGAAAACGTTTCTTTTTTCAGGCAAACTGTTCAGAATTAACCATGGAAATACGAATAGCTGTCATACTGATATAATTTATAAGGCTATGCAAGATAGTATAAAATTGAAGACAATATAGACAGATTATGTTCATTAAAATTCAGTATTTAAAAATAAAGACAGACAACAAAACTAGGCTACAATATTATACACGATTTGTTTTCTGAATACATACATTATTGGTAATCTTTGTGCGAAAAAAAAACTACCTGGTGTCCTGCCTTCCTCCCTCAACAAGTCGCAGTCTTCCCGTGATCTGTGAGCGCAGAAAGACAGTCCCGCACTATATAGCCAAGGCTCTTTCCATTTAAATCCCTTCTCCTGAATTTGTGCATTTCTACCACTAGATGACAACATTCAGTCGATGTGTAGGCCTAGGCTTTGAGTTAGTGTTTGAAATAAATGACTTACAGTGACTGGTGAGCATTAAACTGCTTCTCGAAGAAATTGAATGTTCCAAAATCTAAATTGCTTTTTTTTATAAAAGAAAAAACAATCCAGGAGGTACATCAATACAAATGGTGTTTTGTCTAAAAGCCACCTGCAAGCCAAAGTTATTATCTGAAACACTTATTAACGGATTTGGATGTTGACTTCCTATTTCAACGGGTTGTTAAATAATAAAAGACATTGTAAAACCAGATTGCATGGTGGTTTTGCCAAACATTTAGATTTCTGAGTTGGTGTACAGTATTTCAAATAGTTCTTTTAACTGTTATTATCCACCACACATATTAACCTCACAGTGGAGTTACTGGTCTGTCAAACACAGCACAAACACAGAAAAGAACACGAAAGCTGTAATCACACACACCAAATCATTTTCAATAATATCCCTGTCAGAATGAATTGTAAACAATAAGCATTTGCATTTACCCCCTCTTCTTTTCTACACTTGCATTTTGCTTACAGTGAGCATTCTGTTCACTTTCCTGACTTCCTACATGCTCACTCCTGCGTGAATCACCTCATACTCTTGGCTCCTGTTCTTTTAAGGTCCTTTCATCTTATTTGTTCTTTGGTTTCCTTTCTTTGGTAGACCTGGTTCCTCCTGAGTCATGGCTTTGTAGGTTATCCCCATTTTCACCGTTATTTTGTTCAGGCCTATCATAGAAGAATAGGTGTAACATTTGAAAAAGGATACACTCACTACATGCATACAGACCCACTCAGTCCAAGCAAAACAGAAAAACACACCCAACGACTCATACTTATATAGGTGATTATACATTAACAAAACCATAATGATGAGTATCGTATATCTGTCTGTATATCTTCCTAAATCCTCCACCCTTCACCTTTAATTTAAAAAGATTCAGTTAAGATGGCCTTTCAGGACCTGGAAACATTTTCACAGACTGCCAGATTGCTGTCTCACCATGCTGTGGATCTGTTTGTGACTACTGTGGGTAAAGCAATTCTTTCGTCTAGTGATATTTTTGAGTAGAGGGCTTTAGAAGTAGGGCTCAACCCATAAAGTTCCTTCCTGACAACCGCAGGGTGTGCAATCCTATAACCCCCATCTCTGTTTCCATGTCTTGTCTGTGTATATTAGAGACCCATCCTAACCTGACCTTTCTCTACGAGTCACAGCTACAGAACAAGCCATGAGGACATGTGTGTATGTCTGTAGTGTGTGCATGTGCGTATGTGTGTGCATGTGTATGTGTGTGAGAGAGAGAGAGCGTGCATGTGTGTGTTTGTGTGTGTCAGAGAGAGAGTGAGAGTTAGAGAGAGAGAGCGTACATGTCTCTCTCTCTCTCTCTCTCTCTCTCTCTCTCTCTCTCTCTCTCTCTCTCTCTCTCTCTCTCTCTCTCTGTATGTTTTTAGTGGATAGGTCAGGGCTCTGTTGAGGTGTGGGCAGGAATGAAATAGTGCTCTTTTTTCTGGAACAAAGGAAGGTGGGTAACACTGTCTATGAACCCAGTGTTCATAAGACTCTAAAAATACATTCATAACAAGTTATACATTCATAAAGCTTGATTGACAGTTGTATTCACAACTATTCATGACTGCATTCATGAGGCATATTAATGCTATGTTATACGCCTTTACAACGTGACACAGTACATTAAAAGGAATATTTGTCGCCTTCAAATCGGCAGTGGGGAGGTCTGGATTATAAAGAATTTGAGAATTCACAAAATGCTCCTTATGTGTACTTATGTCAGAATTTCATATGCCTTGTTCATATTTTCTGCAATGGTTATTTTACTGTTAATACACACTGAATAAGAGATACAAGTGCTCAGTGAATACTGTAGGGAAAGTGAGGTTGAACTTATAATTACTCATAAACATTCATAATGCACTATTACAGACAGTAAGTAAAATGCTGTTTGCCACATACATCAAAAAATGAAAAAAGATCATCTAAGCAAAAAGGTTTATTTCATTGAACAGGGTCAACATCACCCAAAAGTGTAGTTTTAAAAGCACACTTTAAAAGCATTTTAAAGAGTTCAATGATGGCACAAGAATAAAGAATAATGAATGATGAATAATTAAATAATGGTACAAGAAATAAAAAAACAAGACAAAAGTACAAAGGTTCATTTGTTTTTTTTTTTTGTTTTTTTTAATTTATTTTACAACAATTTAGTTTAGCAACTATGTTCACTGCAAGAAAAGACTGTTTCTCCCTTTTGTTAACGTGGTTTAAATTGTTTTTGTTAGCTCTGTTTCACTCAATTTGATGTTAGAGTTTCTATCTGTTTGTCTGTCAATTAATATACTGTTTTGTAATGTCATAAAGCAATCGTCCAAGTATCCCAACCATATGTTTTTTTGCAAGCCAGTGTTCCCATTCAATAACCCTCAGATATTGCTATAGATGTTTAGTGTTTTGCTTTATGCAATGGTGCCACACATCCGCCTTGATTTTTTCCATGCTCTCTCAAGACTCTGAGTATGGGGCCCTTGTGACTGGATTTACGAAATTTCTCTTGTGACAGACTGTATGCTGGAAATAACCTAGCTGAGACAGCCCTCTACATGCAGGCCATTTTTCTGTGATTACAGCTCTACCATTCTGTACATAATGTGCAATGACTGCAAATAGTTTCTCTTGAGACCAGCCCGAGACAACCTTAAGCATTGGTTTCCGGGTGGTTGGACTCACTTCAAGGATTCCAAGCACCCACGTTTTGCTTCTTTGTCATGCAGGACCAACCTGACCACGGTTGTACTGCCAATTTAAGATATAATGAAGAACAAAAACATTAGTACCAATGTAGTTTTGAAAGATGGAGTTTCCAGTAGCAATTTTGCTTCGTTTAATAGCATACAGTAACATACAGTTTACATAACCAACCTGTCTTTTGTGTGAGAATGTACTTTCATCCATCATGACAAAGTGGTGTGGGCCTCCAGCATGCATTCTTCTACTGGTGCAGTTTTTTGACGGCAGACAACAGACCTTAAAAAATACCATGTAAATTGTATGGTAAAGTGAACAGCATTCTCATCATTACAATGATTTAAATCTGTTGGATTTGAATATTCTTGAAATCACTATTACATTTACAATAATCATTACTTATTAAATTACACATTGCATTACCAAGATCTACTGTAAATGAAAATAGGGACCTAGGTTTCCCTGCACACACACACACACACACACACACACACACACACACACACACACACACACACACACACACACACACACACACACACACACATCTTTCATTTCCTGAGGGTGCTAAGATGGAACAGGTTGCAGACCACCCTCCTGGTCTCCTTCTATCAAGCCACGATCCGATCGAGAGCGTGCTAGTGCATGCTATCCCTGCATGGTACGCTGGCTGTACAGTGACCAATAGGAAGAGTCTACAGAGGGTCACTAGAACTGCAGAGAAGGTAATCAGCTGTCCACTCCCCTCCCTGGACTCCATCGCCAGCTCTAGGTGTCTCACCAGAGCCAGGGCAATCATAAAAGAGCACCTCCATCCTAACAACCACCTGTTCAGCATGCTGCCCTCTGGGAGAAGATCCAAGCAGAACAAGTAGCAAGGAGCAAAACAAACAGACTAAAAAACAGCTTCTTCCCATGGGTAGTAAGAACTCTAAATGCATCGACACTGCCGTTATATGGACACCTCACTCATTGTCACTTAACTGCTGTATGAATGTGCCTGCATGTGTTCGTGTGTGTGTGTGTGTGTTTGTGTGTGCGAGCACATGTATGCGTGGATGCGTGTGTGTGTGTGTGTGTGTGTGTGTGTGTTTGTGTGTGCGAGCACATGTATGCATGGATGCGTGTGTGTGTGCGCATGTGTGCAATCTGTGTGTTACCCCACTGCTGCTAGTGCCCATGGTCTACCTGGGTTTGCCCCACTACCTCTTCCTGTGCAATAGCCACAAAGCAATGTGCAATGCCCCTGCACGTTTTTTTTTTTACTATTATTATTTCTTATGCCCTTGTATATACCCCCCTCCCTTGTGCTCTTCGCTCTTTTTTGACACTTTGTATTTTGTACCTTTTGTACTTGACACTTGATACTTTTATCTTGCACCTTAGTGGACTTGCTGCTTAATTTCGTTGTACAGGCAACTGTTCAATGACAATAGTCTTGAAGTCTATTTGCCTTACCGTAAGTCCTTGGCAAAGCAAATTTTTACACAATGCCAATGTGTGTATGACTGTTAATCTTTCAACAAATCTAGGAGATGCCAGTGCATAACTAATAAATGTAGACATTCAACATAAGAAGCTTAGGCCTATTAGGCCACAGATTCACTAGGCCTGTAGGACCTATGTGCAGGAGTAAAGCTAGGTGTAAGAGTATAGCTTGCAGTGGAGAGGTTATCAGGAGCTGCATTCCTTTGCCTGCACAGAACACTGAGAGCAGGCCTAACTGTAGATTAATTCCAGGTGCTGCTGGAGAGATAACTACGACCGAAAATACCTTGTGTTCCTTGAGCAACATCTAAAATTAATTCCCAGAAACGACATAAACACATACCTTAGTGTACTTAATTGCATTCATTGTAATTGTGCTGTAAGGTACCAGCTTTTGACCTCTTACCATACAGTATGTAGCCATCTCCTGTTGAACACTGTTGAAGTATCATTGGTTTTTGTACAACCTGGATTGCACTTTACTGTGCAGAAGTTCTCCTCTTTGCATCCACTGCATTATTTAGGGCCTGAGCACCGAAGGTGCAAAGCCCAATTGTGAAGCCCTATTGCTTTTGGAAAGGTTATTCTATCTTTCTTTCTTTCCCTTTTCTTCTGCTTGGCTTGGCTGTGGGTGTGATTTAGAGACTCCAGAGCGCCCACTTATGTCTCACAGCGCCTGTGCTCGGCATATAGTTTCAGCTACACTCAACAACTTTTGGTAGGTGTGTTGGGGTCACCAAAGTGACCAACTTTTATATTATACATTGCATTAGCCACGCCCAACAGGAAGTGAGGGAATTGGGGTTATATGTGTTTGGACTCTACACACATTTCTTTGAATGTGCACTTAATATTGTGACATTTCGTCACAGCGGGTGCTGTTTCCTATCGAAAATAGAAGCCTGAAAACAGTTTTTGCTAAATAACTAGCAAAAAAATGTTGCTGGTTTTACACCAGGGTTGCACCCTACAAGCATTTCGAGACATTTTGGTGCCTGGCGGAGCCTGCCACGAACAGCAAGATGGTGGGAATGACCAGCTCCAAGACCAGCAGCAGCAGTGTCTCCCTACAAACAACAGCATGTACAAGTGGTAACATAACATGTCAAAGCAGAGTTGTAGATGCAAAGTGATATAATTCGTCATTGTGTTATTTAATATATATATCAGAACTACCACAGTTAACTAATTATGAAATGAAATTTTGTGTTTTACTTTGTAGTAACAATGTTAATGTGCAAAGTAACTAAATAAAATATTGTTTTTATGTCTTCTCAACAGAAACTTGCACCTGTTGATGAGCTGCTGCTGTTCGTGATGTACCTGTCAGTGGGTTTCACTCTCAGGGACCTTGCTGAGAGGTTCAGTATCTATCGCAGCACTGCCAGTGAGATTGTGTCCACTTGGCCACAATTCCTGTATACCCTGCTGGAAAACAAGCATCTTTGGCTCCTGCCTGAGTTTGCTGCCTTTCCTGACTGCACATACATTTTCTGCTAAACACCATCCTCTCTGTTCCTACAGTCTGAGGTAATTTTAACCTACAAATCGCATGCAAATGGCATTGCACCACATGGCGCCATTACCTTTTGTGCAAGGACTGTATGCAGGATCCAGGAGTGATTGAGAGATCTTCAAGCTTTCAGAGATCACAAAGACGCTGAAGCCAGACATGGCAATCATGGTGGACAATGGCTTCATTTTTGATTTTACCTGTAAGGTGTATCGGTCTACCTTCCTCTTCAAGAAACAACAAATAAGTCGGGAGGATGTCAGGCACATGCAGTCGATGGCATGTCTGAGAATGCATGTGGAGACGTGCATAAGGAGGATGAAAAAAAACAAATTGTATGTGGGAACGTACAATACAATGTGGCCTGCTTCCTGGTTAATTACCAGTAGTACTAGTACTAGTAAAAGCATGAAAAAAAAATGTTCTGAGTAAAAAAATAATATAGCTATAGTCAACATATAGTTGTATCATTACAATACTCTAATTTAAATTACTCACAAATCTCTTTATTATTTATTTATTTATTTCCAAAAAAAAACTAAGTTAAGTAATGTATGTTATGTTTTCCAGTGTCACCCAAGATCCTGCCATTATTTCACATATAAGGATGTCTTGTTGATAAGAATAATGGTATATAGACTAACTAGACTAAATGGTATATATCACTAATTGTATATGGACATGTTTTTTTTTCCTGACAAGTATAGGTATATCATATAGGTATATATGATAGAGAGTGGCCATATCTTATTCGTGGTCCAGCATGATCAACTGGACCTGAATCCCAATTAGACATTGAAGGATGGGCCTGTTTCTTTAACATTCTGAGAGGAGGCAAGGGTTTGCATCTGTCTTTGTTTTTTGTGTTTGGGAGTGTATATGTTCACATACTGTAAACACAGCCAAAGTAACAGGAGGTGAGCGGGAGTGCAGCACCTGGTTTGGGCTGATGAGGTACAGATGGGGGGGGGGGGGGGGGGTTAAAAATGGTGCCTAGAGGTTCACAAGTCAGATGCTGAATGCTGCACCTCAAGGCTGTTGTCATCCAAAGCCACATCTCCCCTTCCCATCTGTAATGCAGAGCAGAAAAAATGTGCTTTAAAGCTGTGGGCTGTGTGTGTCCATGTGTGTGAGTGAGTGTGTGTGTGTGTGTGTGTGAGGGTCAGTGTGTCTGTGCATGCGTGCAGATGTGTGTAGCCTATATACCTGTTGGGGTATATAATGGATGCCAATTTATGAACGCGTGTGCTTTTAGGATTAAGGCTTTTCCGTTCCTAAATATATATGTGTCTGTAAATTTTCTGATGTTCAACAAAGTAGTGTGCATAAAAGCCTTCTAGTGTGTGAGGGTGTGTGTGTTTGCGTGTGTGTGTGTGTGTGTGTGTGTGTGTGTGTGTGTGTGTGTGTGTGTGTGTGTGTGTGTGAACACAAGTGTTCTTACAGGATGTTAAGTACCGGCTTGGAAACAGTGGTGATGGGCAAGGTCGCCGGAGCAGCCTGATTGTAGCTGCATTAAGAGGCAGGTGGGACACGAGCGCTCTCAGCTCTAAGTTAGGGCGCCTACCAAACGCTACTCAAGGCAGAAGTACCTCAGGTGGATAATGGCGGAGAGAGCTCTGAAATTCCTGCTATTAAAACCCGTGGGGGTGCTTTTTTTTTAATGGACTGTTGCTGCCAACACAGGCCCTGACTCTTGGTACCCCAGATGGTCTCGTGGACAAAGTACTGTATGTTTTTGCTGTTGTCTCCTACCAATTACTCTGCTTCCAAAGTGCATTAATATAGCTGGTGAAATTGGATGAAAAGCTGTTTGACTTAGAGGTCATTCTTTTTTTCTCGTGATCCACCCTTTTTTATTTGTCAAAAGCACACAGTGGAGAGGGGGTAAATTTATTTATTTGCTAATCTGGCCTCAGGCTCGGTCACAATACTGCCAGTCATGGTGGTGGGCAGCCTCAACTGAACCTGTCAAATCTGGTGAAGATGCTACCTTTGTGGGAGAGGTGGAGGTGAAATTACCCCACCCCCCCTCCCCCCTCAGCTGAACCTGTCAAATCTGGAGAAGCTGGTACCTTTGTGGTAGAGGTGGAGGTGAAAATTCATGTCAGTATGCCAAACCTTCGCTGTCACACTTTAACAGTCTCCATTCATTTCCCAGGTAACGTTTTGGTTTTGGTTTTCTGTCTCCTCTTCTCTCTTCTATGGTGCAGATATAACTTTAGCCTACAGGTGTGGCAATCTCCCTCTATGTCCAGACAGTTCTGTACATCATATCAAGCTACAGTATCACCCCATTACAGTGTGTCAAGTTTAAACTCCTACTCCTACTGTCATGTTATCCCTCAGCAAATATCAGCATTCTGTTTTGGCTTGATTTATAATTGTGTGTATGTATATGTATATGCATGTTCCTAAATATATATGGGTCTGTAAATTTTCTGAAGTACAACAGAGTAGTGTGCATAAAGGCCTTCTAGTGTGTGTGTGAGGGTGTGTGTGTGTTTGTATATATGTACATACTGTATATATGTCTATGTCATTACTGTTACTGTTTGGTCTTTTATATATATATTTATAATTTTTTTAATGTTCAGGTCCAGTCAGGGTGGGAAGGGTGGGTGGTATAGGGTTGGTGTTTGCATGTTCAAGAAAACCATAACCAATGTAACTAAATTCGTGCCTTTTTTCAAACTCTCATTCTGAATAAAAAAAGTTTTAAAAAAGAGGTGGAGGTGAAATAAAACTCTCTGCTGCTCTCCTAAGTTCTCTGGGGTTAAGGCTGCCAAAGGCCCCCCCCCCCCCCCCCCCCCCCCCCCCCGCCCCATGTCACATGTCATCTGTTGGTGCATTAAACTGAGATGAATGCATCATGTTGTGCACGAGCGCTTTCAAGCCTTTGTTTACGTTACGGCAGAGCGGCTCTCCCATGAGTGGTGACAGTGACAGTGACATGACACACTACCGGCGAGGGCTGGCTGTCTGCGAGAGTGCTGCTGTGCTGCAGTGAGACGGCCCTGATGACAAGCAGGAGTGCGGAGGAAAAGTGAGCCGTCGCACGCAGAGCCTCTCAGCTTTTACTCCCGTTAGCCTCCCCCCCTCTCCCTGCCCCTCTCCGCCTCCACTTCCTGCACCCCCACCACTCTATCAGTCTTTCTCTCTGTCACGCTCTCTTTCCCTCTTTATTTCATGATCTTACACTTGCTCTCTCGCTCTTTCCTCATCCATCTCTCTCTCTTCTCCCCCATTCTCTTTGTGTATTTCTTTCTCTAACTCTCTATCATTCTCTCCCCATTTTCTTTTTTTCAATTTCTCGACCCTTCCCTCTTTTTCACTCGTCTTTCCTTCTGTCTATGCTCATGTGTCTCTCCATCCATCCATCTTTCTCTTTCCTCTTAAATTTCCCATATACCCCCTTCATTTCTTTCTCAGTATCTTATGTAGTTATTCTCTCTTACTCACTCTATAGCTTCATCTATTCCCTGTCATGTAATTTCTCTCTCTCTCTCGCCTTCCCTGCTTCAACTTTCTCCCCCTTCTTCTTTCAGTCCACATCTCTCCCTCCCTCTCTTTCTCTCTTGCCCCATCTCCCTCCCTCTCTCTCTCTCTTTCTCTCTCAATCTCTCTCTATATATCTTTCTCTCTCTTTCTCTCTCTCTGTTTCACTCTCTCTCTCTCTCTCTCAATCTCTGTCTCTCTAAAAATATCTTTCTCTCTCTCCCTC
Source organism: Coilia nasus (assembly GCA_027475355.1). NCBI lineage: Eukaryota > Metazoa > Chordata > Actinopteri > Clupeiformes > Engraulidae > Coilia > Coilia nasus. The sequence continues at coordinate 32,453,277 of CM050211.1, forward strand.
TCTGCTTCTCTCTCTCTCTCTGGGAGTCCCTGTGCTGATGTATAATGGAGAGCCTGCCCTGCTGCCTATCCCCCTTCTTTATCTGCCTCCCGTCCCATCAGATGTGTTCTCATTATCCAATTCTCTTTGATCCTGCGGCGCGGCCCAGCCTGATGAGTCAAGCACACCTGCTTCACATGAACACTGCCTTCAACAGCCTCTGGTTCAACAGCCACTCAGGATGGGCAACCACTAAGTAAACACTCTTAGGCTCTCAGTATGAGTCTGTCAACTGGGGTGGGGTGGGGGTGGGGATGGGGATGGGGATGGGGATGGGGGTGGGGGGGGTTGGAGAGCTTAAGAAACCCGTGGAGAAAAAAGTACAACCGTCATACACGTTTTACAACCGTGCTCAGCAGCATGATGTTACAATCAATATTACTACAGTTTTCTGTAGTAACGCTTTGGTGTGTTTCTTAAATCAGAATTGAGATTCCCAAGTCAAGTTTTTCATTTTATTGGAAGCCCAAGATGGATGCATTTTCAGACTATACTTTTTTATCTTCTTAGCACTACAATTTTTCCCTTTTGTAAAAATTACTGTAGAGTACACCTGCTGTTTCTCTTTGCCTACACACAGTACACACCAGCACTGCAAATACACCCCCATAAAAGAAAATGGTTGGTCACGCGGCGCTCCCTTACCAAACTAAAAGCCGCAGAAATAATTTTGTAGCATTTGGAAAGCGTGTTTTGCGTAGGCCTGACTGAGGCTAATTATTTATGAAAGGGGTAAGTGGGTAGTGCTCTTCCCAATGAGACACACTGCGCCTCTCTGGCTGGTCTAAATTGCAGGTAGAAGAAAGGAGAGATGGCTCAGACAGACAGATTTGAGCTTGTGATAAATCATTAAAGGCATGCAAACCACTGTCATCAGACAGGCTGTTTAAAACATGATCACTCCTGCTCTTTCTCTGTGGAAATGAGAAAACTGTATTGCCAGCCAGAGGTGGAAAATTATTGAGTACATCTGTGAGTGGTATTGCTATTTGTAATCAGGGTGTGTGTGTTTTACCACAGTATGGCAGGTGGTGAGAAGAAAGAATCATGAGAATGCTGGCAGATGAGCTCATATGCTTCACTGTAATTTGTATGTCGCTTTTGGGGGGGAAAGCATCTGCTATAACATGAACATGAACATGCACAAATCAGGATAAGCATATTGGAATACATGCGACATATTTGTCTGATGCAAGCTATGATGCACGTATGGAGTGCACAGTGGATAAAATAGAGAGGACCAGCATTCAGGGTAATAGCTGCAGAAAATGGGCCAGGTGTATGGTATGCTGTTGGGTTTGCTATCACAGGGAGGAGAAGAGTGTTGAAGAAAAGAACAATATATGTTCCCTGGTTCGTGTTCGATTGATGAACACGAGCCAGCGGGAAGAATGGGAGGAGAGGTAGTACAATCGACTTGTATGGACTTTCCTCATGGGGGCGACGAGAAACTACTATCGGTAAGAACTGTTTTCTTAATAAACGCTGTGTACACTTACAAAGTTCTCAGTGCCTTGTTTTGAATGACAGGGCCTTTGTTATACTACAGATGAAGTGTGAAGTCCTAGTTGTCCTTGGATTATTCTCAAACACATATAGGCTATTGCTTGTATGATTTGACAATTAAAGCATTTATTTTTTATTTACATTTAACACAACGTCCCAACTTCATCGGAATTGGGGTTGTACAAAGGTGATCAGTCAGTATTTGAGATACACACATGAATCTTTTTTGGAGAAGAAGACATTGTACAGTCAAGAAGATATTCTGGGCGTGGTTGATAGGAGCACACGTTATGCTAAAAACATAATATCACTCGATAACAAACAGGCCTTTGACTGCATCAATATGTATCATTCAGTGTGTTTCTTTATTATTTTTTTATATTTAGACATTATAAAGTGTACATGCGGTGTGTGCTATGTGGTTTTTGGCAAGCACCCAGGTAAAGTCAGACATGTTTTTAGTCTAAACTCCTGCAGTGAGATATGACAAGTATTACTCAGTGCTCCTTGTTCAAAAAGGGGGTGCCTTTCCTCTGGTTCATAATTGCCATTCTCTCTCTCTCTCTCTCTCTCTATCTCTCTCTCTCTCTCTCTCTCTCTCTGTTTCTGAGTTGACTACAGACTGCAGGCAAAGTAAGTTTATTTACATAGCTCATCCATACACTAAGGAAACTTAGCATGCTTTGCATAAACAAAAGCAGAAAACAGAACAGATAAAGACAAAGAAAAGACAAAAACACAGTCAGAGAAAAGAACAAAACATTGTGTAAGTAGTGTTGCCTCTGTGTTAAACACTTTACCGCGCATTAGCCAGACGAGGCCGTCTGATATATAAACTTGCAGTGCAACACTTTTACATTCCGTGAAAGTAGCGCTGCCTACGGTTTGAGATTCAGTGGCTGTAGCTTGGGCTGTGGTTCACCTTCGGGATACTAAATGGAGAGCGAAGGAGCAAACGTCTGGAATAGAGTCCGTAATGGCCTTTAGGTGCATCACTCTCCGAACCTTCAGTCTGAAGAATTACTAAAATAAAAACACACACACACCATTTTTGCAGACCTTCAAAGATACCACTGAGACCTCAAGACATGCTGTCGGGTGAATTTCTGTGTAGACCATTGGGCGACATCCATCTTTAAAATCTTACGAAATCACAGGACTCAAAAAAGAAGACTCTTGTAATGTCTTACTACTGACTCACCAGCACAAAACTCTGCTTTAAAAGCAATCATTTTAAATCCATCTCGACAGAGTACTGCTAGTCTTACTCTGGGCAGCACAGCATAATACTTTTATTGACTTCCTACTAAATACACGATGATGAATATCTTAGATATTGTTACATAGTTGTTGGTACATGTTAACATCCTTGTACACTATAGATTAACATGGTTGAAAAAGGTTATAAAGACTTTTTAAAAACCCTTTCTCACCTGTCCAGTCGTAATTATAACCAGCATATTCTGTAGAAACCTGGCAGAATTAAAGAAAGAAAGAAGGAAAAAAAAAAAAAATTATCAATCATTAATGGGAAAATGAGTCATACTGGGAAATAGCAGAAAAAAACTGGCACCATTTAGGCTGAAAGAAAGATACTGCCTAGATGCCTGTGACCTAAAAGGGCATCTTCATCATGGTAAAATGGAGAGAGGCTTCTCCGCTCTCAGTGGAGAAGCCTCTCTCCAAAATAAGAGCTGACTCATGTCAAGGGGGCCACACAGGTGGCACATGTAACAGAGGAGCGGCAGAACTCTGAGAAGATGACGGTGATGATGATGATGATGATGACGACGATGATGATGATAGTGGTGATGGTGGTAATGGTGATGATGGTGATGATGATGGTGGTGATGATGATGATGGTGGTGATGGTGATGGCGGTGATGATGATGATGATGATGGTGGTCATGGTGATGGTGATGATGGTGGTCATGGTGATGATGATGGTGATGGTGATGATGATGATGATGATGGTGGTGATAGTGGTGATGATGATGATGGTGATGAAGATGATGATGATGATGATGATGATGATGATGGTGGTGATAATGGTGATGGTGGTGGTGATGGTGATGATGATGATGATGGTGATGATAATGGTGATGATGATGGCGATGATGATGGTGGTGGTGGTGGTGGTGGTGATGATGATGATGATGATGATGATGATGATGATGATGGTGGTGGTGATGGTGATGATAATGGTGATGGTGGTGGTGATGATCACCCACACCTGTGGAAGAAAACTTCATTTTAAGAAAGAAAGGGAGTTGCTGTCTTTGGTGGGATATATACAGTATGTGTGTTTTAGCTGACCATAACAGCAATAACAGCAGCCAAGAAATGGTCAAATTGTTGTATTTGTACTAGTAAGAGCCACTGGGTTGTTGAACACTGTGTGAAATTTCTCTGACTCCTCTGCCATGTCTGATTCAGTGCTAGCTGTTTGTCAGTTTTGTTTATTTCATATTCAGCCATAAATCAATTTTGTAATTATTTTTACAGCAGTTATACATAATGTATAATACTCACCGTCAATAAATATGTCTGTAACTGGACTGTTTGGGGTGAACCTGAAACATCTGATATGTTTTTAATGATGTTGCCAAGGCTTTGTAAGGTGTCAATAAAGTAACTGAAGCAGGATGTGTGTCTTGTATGGATGAGTAAGTATGGTGTTTGAATGCTCTAGACTAGAAGCCTGAGGCAGAAGTGGATTTACTTAACTCCATGGCAAGTGTGTTGTTGACGAAATACCACATTTAAAACAAAGATATTGGTTTGGCAAACCAAATGTTGAAACAACACAGGCTGAAAGCAGGTGTGTTTGCTGTGTCATTAGTTAGCAGATGTACACACACACACACACACACACACACACACACACACACACACACACACACACACACACACACACACACACACACACACACACACAATGGCATTCACAGGACCAAGTGGGACGAAAGGACCATCAGTCATCTAGTTTCTGGGAAAAGATAAAAATACAAATAAAGACTAAACATATAAAAACTTAACAAGATCAAAAGGAATCAACCCATGAAGGCTATCTGTGCAAAGCAGGACTGATGGGATACTTGGCAAGGCCATGCTTCAGTTAAAAAGAAGGAAAGCCTCGTTTCACTGGGGGGCAGCCTGTCAGTTCCCAGACTATTTCAGTTGTGTCTGTTTTGTTTCATTCTGTTTCACACACAGACTGACACACAGACAGACAGACACACACACACACACACACACACACACACACACACACACACACACACACACACACACACACACACACACACACATATTAAAACAAGGAACACCAGAATCAGAGGCATGCATGCACGCACAAACACATACCTTAGGTCCTACTTTCTTTTATTTGAGTCAGGAGAGTGTATAGCTTCTGTGTGGCTAGTGTGAAATCAAGAGTGCTGAAAAAGGTGGTAGCAGTGTATGCAGCCTGCTGCTTCTGTGGTCATAAGGCATCCAAACAATAATTTGAACATAATAAAAAGACTGCCATGACTATTACTCCATGATTTATGAAGAATAACAATCTGGACTCTGGACTCCTACTTATGGGACTTTTGTTCCTGTGTACACAAGCAAGGGAGAGGCCAGCAAGTATAGCCTCTTATCCAGTAAAGCGGTGACAAATGCAAATGAACCCCTAATCTGTGAGAAAACATTCAGCACACACACCACAGGCGGAGCACTGAATCAGCCCAGTAAGCTATTACGAGCCAAAAAAAGCATTAATACATGTAAGCCCTGTGTGACAGCCCAGTTTGTGTGCAGTGCAGTGGAAGTGCAAAAGACATGCAGTCATCCAGAAGATTTTCCATGCTTGAGAAAACCATAACCAGATTGGGCAAAAATAATGGAGATAAAACAGAGATGGCCAAAAGCCCTTTAGTTTGGTTGTGCGATTTTTCATGATCATATAAGGGCTTATTTTATGCCATGCCAGCTCTTTGGTTGGTGGGTGTCAGTCTCTGTGCGTGTGTATGGAGCTATGTATAGAACTATGTTGTGGTGATGTCAGAGTACTGTAATATGTTATCATAAATCTAACGGAATGCCTGTGGCTCCACATCACCCCTTCGTCCCACACTGAGTGCTCTCAAGGGCTGTGCTGACAGGGGGGAGATGAGCTCCGATATGTTTGCATTGTTCGGGTAATGGGGACTGATATGGTCTACAAACAGCTTACTTACCCACTGAGGAAACTGAGTCACAGCGGGATCATTTTGGGGTAATTTATGATAGTAAATGGACCACTGCCTAACAATGTGAATGCCATTAATCCGAAAGAAATCTGGTGCTTTGACATCGTCGGGAAAGTGCTGCCTTTGGAGTTGAAAATTGCTTTCTTGATTTACCCATTTGAAGTTATGGGTGCAAAAAAAAGTATGCATGTTTATTCTCAGAGAATGCATTCATTAACAAACTTTCATTCATTAGTATGCTGGATCTTGCCTCAGGATTTCATCAAGTACCCTATTTTTAAATACCTGGCTACTAAATAAATCTCTTGCAGCGTTAGTATTTAAAGGTATGTGCTACGATTTGCAACTGCAGACACAATGTGTCTGTACTCTATGCATAATGCTACATGCATATGTAGCAGAAGCCTGCTGGTGCAAGGTCACTTTACTATCCCCAAGGAGCTATTTGTTTATGCAGTCACCAACATATGCACACATAAATAAATAAAACATGAAAATATATTTAATCATAGTTAGATATACAACATAAAATATTTAAAACTAAAGGAGTTATATAAGAACATAAATGATGACAGTCACCTAAAAGCACCCATCTGGGGGGTGATTAAAAGGAAGATGGTAGCTGGTGCTGTTTAGTAAGCATGCAAACCTCCCCCAGGGTCTCATAGGGATGTGCTGCTGACTTAGCTAAATAGCTAGCTTTTATTTTACTTGGCAGTGTGTCCTCCTTTGAATCCATTGTGCTACAGGATTGAGTCTAAAGCCTACATACAGCATCCTTCATCTGTGACCGCATACAGACTCCTGGAAGATCTTTATGTATGATGTACAGTACTGTAGGTGCATGTAGTCTTGATTCACTCTTGATTTACAAATGCTTAAACTAGGTCTATATGTGGACAGGTGATGCATTTTGGCCATACATTCTTATGGGGGAAACAGCTAAAATTATATATTTTCTACAAGCATATACCCTCCAGACGTGTTATAACATGCATAGAGACATCTCCATAGTATGGACTATGCATAGTTTTGCAGTGCATTTCAGTGGAATGACATGGCTTTGAAACACTAAGTTTCAATGGACACAACATTCAGAGGTCCCTTCTACTTCGTAAAGAAACCAAAAGCAAGTGGCGGCTCCACAACCAGGTACATTCATCGGTTTGCACCATTTTGGTGTCGTGACGTAGCTGTGAAGGTGTAGTAATCTTGTTTGACTTGGCTGGCTGATTAGTTGCTAAGTGGGTGGGACGTTTTCGTTGAAATGAAGCGAGAGACCCAAACAGGACTGTAGGGCATAAGAACACTGAACAAGACTTGACAGCACACCAGTTTACCGTGCAGGGAAGTGATGACATCCAATCAGTACGAGAGGCTGTCTGAGAACAAGTTCTACACTGGCTCTAACCCACAACTGATCACTTGTGCATGCCCATAACAACAGCAGAACGGTTATCCAACAAAGAAGTGCACTCGTGTTACAATGTCTGTATTCACACACATACTTGAAGCCATGTCCCAGACAACCTGCAACCTGCAAGCGACTTACTGTCACACATCCCAAATGGTAAATCAGTCTTAATAGCCTGAATGAAGTCATAGTTTAAATAACACAGGAGAGCTGGCCCATCATGGGCCAAGTGTCTTTGTTTCTATGTAGATATTTTTATTGAGCTTATTGAGGTTTGGTATTGTGAATACGTTTTTTTTTTCATATATCTCTCTATGTTTGGTTCCTTATAAAAGAAACTACCATGTAGCCCTACCAGGCCTAGTGTCCTTTATATGGGCAGAGTGCTTCCATAATTAGACACTTCTACATCATGAACCCCTAAGTCTGTCTTTGGGGGGGCCAGAGAGTCCAACCATGAGAGGGCTTAACCACACCACTTAAAGGCTTACTGCTCTGATGTAGGGTTACAAAAATGACCAGCCTTGAGTCCAGCCTTGACACCACAACACACAGACACACAGACACACAGACACACAGACACACACACACACACACACACACACACACACACACACACACACACACACACACACACACACACATGCAAGCACACATGCACACACAAACACGTGCACAAAGACACACACACACATGCAGGTACACACACACGTGCACATTCAGACACCTGTTGAAATACTTTGGCCATAAAAAAATTGCATTGGTCACATAAGGGATGTGTCAGTGCTTTTGATCTTGTTTTTCTCTGCTTGTTACACGCCTTAACTGTTATCTTCTCATCTTTCCTGTCTCTCCCTCCGTCTTGCGCTTCACGCTTTGGTCTGTGCACATGGCAGGACCGGAACAGCATCCTGTAAATTTCCTTATGATGTGTGAGTCACTTAACCACAGTCATCAGAGGGAAAGGTGGACGCTGTAAATCGGTTTGTTCTCCAAAGTATATGTGGTGCATATATGTATGACAGCATCTACTGTCTGTACCAGTTTGTCCAAGTGTTGTGTCAGTTGGTAAAATGATGTCTCTTAGACAACTAATGTAATAGTGCTCTCTAAATGGATTATGTGGTGCAGCAAGCTATAACTTAACGCTATGGCCGCAATACTATAACACTTAGTAGACTTCTTTATAATAAAGAAGCATAAAATAAATCTTTACTGAATAGCCGATTCGAAGCCTGGTTTATCATATTCCCACCTTAAGAAAAAACTGAGTAAAACCAGTCCTATCCTTTTGCACAAGGCTGTATTTTACCTGATCTATAAGATATACCATCACTTATACTGTTATCACAATCATGTTATGTTATGCATGTTTTTTAAAGAAAATCAGCACATTTATTAAATGTTTTGGTAACACTGTATTTGAAGGTGCCTATGTAATGGATGCCAGGTCGACGCATAATGGTGATGACAGCTAGGACAGCTCAGCGTAGAACGTTAGCAAAGATCTTATAGAACCCTATAAGATCTTTGCTAACGTTCTACGCTGAGCTGTCCTAGCTGTCATCCGTTACACTCACCCCCCTAAACCTCACTCCAAACCGGGTTCACAGCACCACTCTAACCGAGGTCTTCCTGCGCAGTCCAGACTCTCTGACGTTAGTAAACCCCCCCCCAAAAAAAAAACCACAAAAAGATACACTACTGACTGAGCCAATAGCTTGGATCTTAGCTTACTTGGTAACATGTCTGTCTCCCATACCAGAAATCCTGTGAGGTTGGCGGTTTGAGACTAGGTCTGGACTGCAAAAGGAAGACCTCGGTTACACCTACAGTACATAAATAGTTAGGTGCATAATATTTGTTCATGATAGCTTGATGACAAGTACAAATCGTACTACTTCAGCTGAGGTCAAGAAAAGTATTTATTACACAACTATGATAGTGTCAGTCAATTGTTCAAAGTCAGTCATAATGACAGCTTTGTAACACATACTGTAAGGCTGAATTATCTGATATCAGTTATAATAGTACATCAACATAATAATAATACAATTCATTGAATCACTTTAACACAAATGTAAATGAGCAACATTGTTAGACATATCAGCCTACACAATATCTGGCCAAGTGCCGATTGGTCTGGAACTGGTCTCAAGTTACGTGGAGTTGTACTTACAACATCATAAACAAGTTGCATTTTGTTTCTGATGTCAAATGGTAAAGTCATCTTGGTTAATGTCAACTTGACATTACAAAAACCACGTGTCATGGCATGTTTATAACAGTCTCAGGTCACCCTTAGTGCTCATTCACACCGAGTTGAGCGTGTACAGCGCGTATCCGTATACAATATGTTTCTATAGGGACAGAATATGCGCAAATCACGCTTGCGATAGTCTAATTTGTTAACATGCATTCTAAACGAATACGAACAGAAAACGGGCACGTGCTGAATACGCAGAGTGTTTGGTGTGAATGATAGATAACATGAACAGATTTAAACTGTATGCCAGCAGTTAAAGGAAGGACTATGTTACTCTTAATAAATGCTACACGACAAGGGTTGGGTCAAGAGGGATATGGGATCATTCAAATGTCAAATGGATTACAGAGAAGCATGGAAACATTATATTCCTGTTCATCTTTGATGTTATTCCTTCGACAGAACACAGGCTGCAGTGTCTCGAGCTATGTTCGGAGTTTACCACAAATACCCTGTTTTCAGACAAGACCCAATTTCCCAGGCACACGTGCCCAAATCCATGTAAATCCACTCCCAGCATGATTAATGCCGATCCATTTCCCTCATTACATTAAAAACGTGTCAGAGAAACAGGAAACCATTTCTGATACTTTTCAAACCACACTCCAGGTGGTAACACATTAATTAGATTTGAAACGATCCGTTTTGGCACAAGGCCAAATGATTGCAAGGCCACTATCAAAGGACACCTGCCGAGAGGGTGACACTGAAACTCTCAGCCATGGGCGGCAGAAGGGACAGGTGCTGAGTTCTACACATGTATCTGTCAGGCTGCGTGACCTTGTTTTGATCATTGTTGATTGCTGACGGCTAAAATAATGGAATTTCATACTAAGACTTGGCAAAACAATCTCCACAGTAAATTAATATCTCACATCCTATTACTCGAGAAATTATTCACATAAATATGCTGTGTTGTGAGATTTTACCGGACCTGTGAAAACTGATAACATTCGACACAACCACAACAATGCAGCTAAGCCAGCAGTCAGTGAAATAGTCACCATCAGAAATAATAAAAAATAATGATGCATTGGTGATACACAGGCATCAGACATGATGCCAGCTGCATCATCCTATGATTCTGAAATAGTATTATTATTTAATGAAATACTATTAATCAACACTTCTATTGTACAGAAAGAGTTTGAAACTTAAACAATGACAAACGTCTCACTTTCCAGATAGAGTTATTATGTTTAATGGGCACAAGAGAGCTCAGAGATAGAGAGAGAAAGAGACACAGAGAGAGAAGGAGAGACAGAGACAGAGAGAGAGACATAAAGAGAGAAAGGGCAGAGAGGAGAGACACAGGGAGGAGAGAGACAGAGAGAGCTCAGAGACAAAGTGAAAGGGAGGGAGAGAGAGAGAAAGACAGAGAAAGAGAGAGAGAGAGGGAAAGGGAGATACAGAAAGAGAGAAAGGGACAGAAAACAGATAAACAGGTACAGTAGGAGAGAGAGAGACAGAGAGAAAGAGAGAGAGGGTTCAGAGACAAAGAAAAAAGGGAAAGAAAGAGAAAGACAGAGCTGGCTTTTAATGGCCCTAAGCAGTCTCTGATGTTGCCACCCATCTCAGGTAAATGCCCCAGGGCGTGCAATTGATGGTGCTATTTGTTACCTGGGCAACCACTTGGTGACAGCATAGTGAAAAGAGAGGTAGCTTACCCTGCGACCGTCCCTGTGCCTTGCTGGGGTTTAATGAGGACATTAACGCATTTTCCTGTCTGGCCTACCACCCTTTCATCAGGACGCTTAATCTCAATGGGCCCACCGCCCCTGGGCAGCGGGGCAGAAGCACTGGCGTTGGCACTGAGAGGGCATTAACGCACCAAAAGGGCTCCGCAGATGGGGCGCCGTGTAAACCGCCACAGTCACGGTAATAATTCATTGCTTAATGATATCAGTCGATTGCTTTCATGAGACACAGACGCTTAGCTGGTGAGCCTCATCTTCGAATCACCCGGGAAACGCTCGTTGTCTAATCCTCTGCACTTGGTAAAATGATCTCATCTCCTCTAACTTTACATGCAGATTAGGGTAGTGTAATGAGAAATGATTGGCAAAGATGATATGAATCATAAACTCGAGTGGTATGCTGATTAACAACAGCACTTGAGAGAACATGAGGTCCATTCTGCCACCAGATGACTGTAATACTTGGAACAGGCCTGCTCGGATCAAATATGAATAGGCTGTCACAGGGTTACCAAACTGGTTACCAAATATGGTTCATGTTCATGGTCTGTCAAAAAATATACAACAATTGCATTTGACATGGACAGTACTTTCATGATAAATATGTGATAAAGTATGTGGTATATGGGCTTCAGAGACATTTCATATTGAAATGCCATGATGTCGTTTAACATGTAAGGTTGATCATATAAGAAACATATTTTGTTTGTTACTATACATGAAAAAGATCATGTTTATCCTTGTTATTATAAACTCATACAGTATGATATATTAAAACTGAGCTGTTATCTTTTTATAGAGTTTTTCTGGCCTATTGAGAGAACACTCCTGTAAAGCCATCAGAAGTAAACTTAGATATCTCATTAGTAATGACTGACAGAAAATGCTTAAACTCTCTCCAAAACAGACCACTGTGGCCAAGACAGAATCAAATTAAAACTGGAATGAATTGAATTAATTCATTGTCAATGTACAGTGTAGTACAGCCAGACTCAATGTAGAAATGTCTCCGATGTCAGATGTACTAAGATAACAAGATAACAAGTTAAGACAGTAGAAGAAGAAATATATATGAAATAAATAAACTAGAAAGAAGCAAAATGTACATGTTACACACATGGTTCATAGGCCGCCTCTGGTTAAGCAATGTTATGGCGAAGAAAGATGTGGCTCAGAGAGTCAGCAGGGCATGTGAGGACATGTGAGGGCTAGGAATGATCACATGACACACAGTTCCCAAGGTGGTCACCACTCCTGACTCCACAACACCACTGGCAATGAGGAAGTATTAAACTAGCACAAGTGGGCCTTTCAACCTTAGCCAGTTTCCATCAGATAACCTCATAACCTGCCCAGCTTCATCCTCTCCACACACATACTCTCTCTGTCTCTCTCTCTCTCTCACACACACACACACACACACACACACACACACACACACACACACACACACACACACACACACACACACACACAAAACTGATTGCATTCTTGTAAAAAATCTGATCAAAAGGGAATGAGCAAACAGAAAAATAACAGACATTGCTGTTTTTGCAAACTGCTTGTCAGTTCTAAGGCACAACACGAAGCTGAGATGTATAATGTTTCCTCAGATTAAACGGGATCCTGACTTTCTGGGGTCCTGACTGAATCAGTAAAAAACAACGTATGTGCTTAATTATGCTGAGGCTGGAAACTTATGACCTGATTTCACACCAAGAAGAAGATGAAACGATGGCATGAAATCAAATGAAAGTGAGAGGCTGGAGAGACTGAAGCTGCAAATCCACAAACCCTCCCCAACCCTGGCATGTGTGTGAATGTGGTGATAATTTTAACATGAACATTAAAGGTGTACTTCCATGAGAAACCGTTTAGTACTTGCTTTTTTGAAATATGATAGGTCACCCCGAGTTGCATATGCATGCTGCATATCAAAATGTTTTTCTTCCCCCGTTTTCTATATCAGTCAAAAGAAGACAATAGGCGGAAAAACGACCCAATGCGAAAAGGGCCTTCGGCGTGACGTACACGTTCAAATACATATAAGAGAAACTGACCGAATGGGCTTTAAATGATGGTAGCCTGTGACTGACTCGCATAAGATTAGCAGGCTAGTTGAATGACTGAACTGCATTTAGCCGGGCACTTGCACTGTTTTGTCAAGCAAATATTACCATTCTGAAACGTTCATTGACAAACGGTCAGGAAGCGACTGTGCTTGTGCCATCTCTCCTTCCTCTTCGGATTCAGGATCAAACACATAAGGCTGTATCTCCGTAGACATTCTGTGTGCAGTTTTAGCGCTGTCAAGTTGACTTTTCCCCTTTACCTTACTCTGGTATCAAGTTGACTGTGGGGCAAAGGAAGCTGCAGGGAGCGTGTCACGCCTCTGGTGAAATCGTGTCGTTCTCCCGGCACCACCCCCTTCACCAAACTAAAACAACCTGAAACAGAAGCACTAGAAAAAATGTTTCATTAAAACCAGCGCACAGGGCAATTATTAATACTAGAGAACACCGCAAAATTAATGAAAACACGATGGAAGTACACCTTTAATAACAATAACATTCGATCACATGAATGACTCAACCAGCAGGTCTGCAAACTGGCATTTACTGTTTCCAAATAAAAACAGTGGGAATTTAAGTTGGTGGCGGGTATTGAAAAAGTAGGCATGTTCAAGCCAGAGTAGGCTTTGTTCTCCTCACTTCACTTCACACATTTACAATGACTGCGCCGGGCTGCCCAGACTGTTGTGGTTGCCATGGGATTTCAGGGAATATACCGCCACGGCCGTCTGTCGGAAAACTACCCATTTTTAGATTCACGCTCTGTTTTATTGTTGCTACACGTGTCAAAAGTACAAAGCAGTGATATTCAGTTGGCCTACATCCAAAAGTGCAAAATAATCAAATATAGAATATACATGTTTATTACTGAGTATATGGACGAAATAATAGTTGGTAACCATGGGTTAAAAAAGATGAAATTACAGTAAAACCTATGACTATGATTAAATACAATGTGTATGTACAATATGCTATTAAAAACTGGCAGTTTGGCAGACAGATTTAACTCCCATCCCTGCTATCCTGAGCTAGCAGTGCGAGACTTCATGGATCACAATAACAGCTACTGACCATGCAGTGTTAGGAGCTCCAGATAAACCATGAAAACAAATATGGTTTTGAAACAGTCGTTGACACCTAACAAACATGTAAAGTGGAATTACAAGTGAAAAAAGACTATATTTTTCTCTTTTTATCAGTAGACACATGCTCTACTAATTGGATGCATCCATGAAAAGCAAGGTGAAAGTGAATAAAGGAATAAATGAGCTGTGAAGTTGTGAAGGCCGTATAGCAGTCATTCATCATGTTTAGTAGACAAGAGTGCATGCTCTGGCAGACAGACCTTTTTTCATCCCTACAGCAGTCAGCCTAATAACCAGCCTCCAGCAAACGAGGAAATCAACACATCAATTACATCTTTTTTAACCTCCAGGATTGTAAATGAACTTTGGGAGTGAAGTTTGCTGGGTGAAAACAGACATATCAGACACACTGTGCCATGACGTACAGTACATTTGCTTCTTCATTTAAATGGACTGAACCCAACTTATCAATTTTCTCACAGAGATTTGCAAATTGCAATAGGGCATCCCACCCCCTCACTTTCCTATACCCCAACCCCCTTGCTGTGGAGAGGCACAGAGAATCACACTATCACATGGTTTGTCATTTCCTTGAGCCTTATCTGCTAATAAGTCTTCCTTGCTCTATTGGTTTGCATTTGACATTGGGGATTACTTTCATTTACTTTTTCTCACAGCCCCCACACCACCCACCCACTCACTGCTCTACTGTCCCCATTGCCACACACAATCCATATGATTTGCATTAGCAGCCCTGTGCATTTCTGATGTAAACAGCCCAACTCCATCGCCTGCCCCAGCGCACACACACACACATACCTGCATCGGTGCCCTCCATAATGGAGATTGGTTTCGTCTCTTTCATTTGATGTGCCGTGATACAGGCATGTGTTAGGGCACTGAAAACAAACGCATAAGCAACAATGTCTGTAATACCCATTTTGCCAGTGTTTAAGAGGCCATGAGATGAATAAAAAACACTGTGTAAAAATTACATTAAGAGGAGGACTAGTTTTTTCTTTTTCACAAAGTTGCTGATTCACAGGGCCTCAGTAAATGTGACAAGCCAGAGTTTCAATCCAAGTAGATTTACAGCAAACATGCTGAGAATAAGCTTATCCCAGTTGTTTTAATCACTTCTGAGATGCAGTTTGTGCTTAAGAGCAATCTCTGTGTGTTATTTCGCTCATTTGAAAGGCAGTTTGAAATTTTAAAACTGTGTGCCAAATTAATTACTATCAGTCTCTGCAGAAACGTAAGAGGATTAACAAAGTAATCGACAAGCAGTGCTTGGGGGGGTACAGATTTATGTACTGTGCCAATGCTATACTGCCTGGTGCACTCATAACAGTCCTCTCAGCGCCAAAGGCACATTCAAACGTTTAAACCCAGTGCAGTTCTGTGGTTCCAACAAGATGATTTGATCCAACCAGAGAGTGGTGTTATTTGCAACATTACACCTCAGCTTTACAAATGATTAGTTATTCACATAATTTCAGCACACATACATATATCAAAGGTCTCATTCCGTGGGAAACCGTTTAGTACTTCCTCTTTTTGAAATACGACAGGTCACTCCGAGTTGCATATGCATGCTGCAGGTGAAAATGTTCTTCTACCCCAAATGCCTCCATTACTCAGTGAAAGAAAATAGGCAGAAAAACAAACAAATAAGAAAAAGGCAAACAAAGTCACATAAGTTTGAACATAATTATGACTGAATTAGCATTTTCCTCAGGCTGATTTAATTTACTAATTCCATTAAATTATAATTTTCCACAAAATGGAGGACTTACCTGTGCAGAACACTTTGACCTGTTTTCTCAGTCTTTTTTCTAAAACACTTCATAAGAGAACAAGCTGGCCTGGAGAATTCCCTATGAAAAAATAACAGTGCACAGCAGCCACCTGTAAACCCCTCGACTTAAATTTATCCTCAGACAGATTTATCACGCCCAGAAAAATGGTCACAAATACATTTGAAAACCTGAAAGAATCAAGGCACAGTATGCAGGAAATACTGGATGATTTCATGTCTCCACAGTTTCTTTGTACTTAGATTATTACCATGAGTCTGAGCCTTTTCCTTATTTTGACAACAAAACTGAAAACTGCACCTTTGAGAGCCGACATGTGGAATTTATTTCCTGCCTCTTTGGCAAACCCTTTAGTAAAATAATACTGACAATTTATGTAACACATTTCTGACTCCTTCTTGGAGTTTTTGAACATGTAAGTAAATTAACGTTTCTACCATTTCTCATGATCCAGGTCAAGTTTGCCACCACACACAAAATGGTTATTTAACATTCTTCTGTACCACAGGCTGGGGAAGCACGGCTTTGAGACATTTGGAAATATAGGGGAATATAATGCATTCTAACTCGTGAGACTGCCCTGGGTCAAGTTATTCCAAAACATATTCAGGGCAATCTCTGCAGACTTTCCATGTCATGAACAGAGGTTTTTGCATCTCTTCTTACAGTGCATAGGTCACTTATTCAATTTATTAGGCATCTCTAACCCTGGAGGCAGATGTGCATGCTGATCAGGTGTGTGAAAAGGGCATTATGGTCTATCTCCCCTGTGTCACAGCCCTGTGGACCCGTGCCGCAGAAGCACATACAGAATCTATAAGGAGCAGAGCCCAGCGAGCCCAGGTATGTATGCATCGGATTAAAGCTTTTTGTTGTCGTGGTAATTGCATGCACATTTAAGGGGTCCTTGGTCCTTCAAGGCAAAGTGCCTTTTGCATGCAATCTCCAGCCATTCCACATGCATTATATCCACACACGCCTCTCTCTGTGTATCAATTGGTCTCAGTTGCTAATGTTATCCCTCAGGATTCTGGGAGGACCTGAATGCTGATGACTGAGTGGGGCTCCCTGGTGTTCGTGTGTTCATGTAGGGGGATGGACAGAGTTGCTCAGTGATGCATAGTACTGTGGTGTGGGATGGAGTGATACACTAGATGGCAAAGTAGTTTATTTCTCTCTATATATGTATATATGACTGTAGCACATTTGATACCCTGCAAATTTGCCTTCTTGCCAGCAGCAAAGCTGACACAAAATCAATTGAGATTGATTGTGGGCACCAAATGACTTACCAGAGGCACAGGTTTCAACAACTGTTTGTTGAAAAAGCAGGTAAATAATTGGAAGAGAACAACTTTTTTTGTGGTGAATTGCACATGTCTCTGATGCCCCAAGCACAATAATACATGGCATTCACTCCGTTCACTCTGAAACCTCTTCCCTTCTCTGCAAGGGGTCTTCAACAGCAATCAGGCTATCCGTCCAGTAAATAAAGGCAAAAAGCATGATCCTACCATTTCAGGAGGGATACTGATGCTTTGCTCCCACATGGTGTTACAGTATGTGAACATGCTAGTTCAGACCAAAGCATCCTGTCCCCTAAAACAGTTCCTAAGTGATCAAAACTGAAATAGTTCCCTATGTAATTACATTACTTAGTCCTGCCTAGTAGACTCTATGAGAGAAATATCTTTTCACACAGATTTTAAAGCCCAAACCATGTAAGTATGCAGCCCCACTAGAATAGAGGCATGTGAGCTTAGTAGGTTGAGTAACTTGGGACAGAAACCAAACAATTAGTTTCAATGTTTTTCCCACACACACACACACACACACACACACACACACACACACACACACACACACACACACACACACAACATAATCTACTGGGGCAAAAAAATGAAACTCTTCGCCATTCTGAATGACCATTCCAAAATGAACATGCAACTTACGTATGGTGAATCCCAGTTTACCTCTTCCTGTAATTTCACACATTAATATGCATAACAATTGAAGCAAGCATAGCATCTAATAAACCATTTATAAAAGTTTTTTTCTTTAGCCTCGAAAGAAAGAGAAAGGATTGAAGGAAAGTGATCTCCATGACATTTCCCCACAGATAAAGTCCTTAAACAGTTTTCATGTCTCTGTCATTACACAAATAAATGAGGCAGCTTTGGATTTCAAAGGATGTAACGAGTGGCAAACAAATCAACTATACATCTATACCTGGTTAAAAAGTAGTTAGGACAAAGTAACGAATGCAGTAATGAATACCAAGTACAACAGCACATAATTTGGGAGGCACACAGCGTGCCCTCAACACACTTTAGATGACCACAATACAGTTTATGAAAAGCCTCTTTCACCCCATCTTTGAGAGAGACATGGATCTGCAAACCTTTTCAATCACACAGGTGCCTGTTCAGAATCACCTATGCTGTGTCAAAATGATCATAGCAATTAGACAATAGGAAGCTATAAATAAGAAACTGCAGTGAGTGTAGGCAGAATGAAAAGTGAGGATTTAATGATAGGAATGAGGAACAGGAATGTTTGATGCAGGAGGCCATGACAAGCAGGCTTTGTGAGATGAAACATAGTGATTAAATATGTGTGGAAATATGGAGTCATATCTGATGAGGTCTTCATTGACCACACTGTGAATCAAAGATGTAAGAGTGTACCTAGAAGCTTGTTAAACTTCTCACAATCACAGACATCCCAATCTGCAGAAACTCATTTCAGGGAGGTCAACAAGGCCCCCTCAACAAAATATTGTTTGTCAAAAACTGAATAGCTTAATAAGACAGACAGAGGTCGCCTATTACTGCAAAAACTCACTTGTCCTAATTAGCTAAATACATTTGCGAGAGTTGCAGGAGAGTTTGTTTTACTTGCGGGCGTCTGGGAGTCATTTTTCAAATGTGAGAGACTTGGGATGTCTGCAGTCAAAGCACAGTACAAGTTATACAAATAGTATAATGTGCACACATATATATATATATAATAACCATTTCATCATGTACAGATATTCACACAAGTTAGTGTTGTTTTTTCTCTAGTCAATAAGGAGTGTATGCAACAAATATAAAAAATAAATACACACTATGTTGGCTGCCAACCAGGCTATGGGCAGAGATGTGTATGCTGCTATCTGCTTCACAGTTCATTCTTTAAATGCTGACACAGCCCCTTTAACTCAGTATGAATTCAGCATACTGCAGGTGAAAAAGTCTGTGCACATTAAAAATAAATAAACAATTTCTTTAAAAGCAAACAAACAAAACAAATAAATAAACTAACATTTATTAACACACACACAGCGTCAAAACACTTCAACTTTGCACTTGGTGCTGTCTGTTGCATGAATAAATGTACCCTGCTGACCCTAAAGACATGGCTACCCCCTCTGAGCTGAGGCTCTGCTTGAGGTTTGTTTCTAATGGAAGCCTTTACTAGCCTCAGTCACCTAGTAGTGTATGTTAGGGTTCAGCCTATGGGCTCTACAAAACATCTCAAGGCAATTTCAAGGCTACAGAACTAAACTGAATTTAATGAAACTGAACTGAATAAAGTTGAGTGGTACGCTGGTCTGGTACAGAGGTAGGTAGTGTAGACCAATTAATGACAGATGTCTTCACCAGACCTGCAGCCTGTTACCGCTAACATGTCAAAAGAGCAAAACAAACTTCTGTTTTAGGACTGGACCAGATGCTGTGCCGGCATAACAATAGCAAGGTACTGCATTATTCATCGAAGATGGGAAGACGTTCACTAGGGTGTGTTTGTGTGTGTGTGTGTGTGGTGTTTGGATACAGTGTCTGATTTAACTTCAACCTACGTATGGTAACTGTGGAAAATACAACATCTGAAATTATAAACAGAATGCTCTGATATAGAGGTACAGGGGTTAGAATGGAGGTTTTGTTTTCGTATAGCTGGTGTGCCTATGAAATAACTAGGACCTATACATTCAAGTAAAAGTCTGGTCTAAGTGTTGACAATAGAAGGCAAAATACACGTCTTTTCTTTCTGCTGTCAATATGTGAGGGCTAAACTAAAGTTTTCATAATTATTTTTCAACATGTATGCCTATGCGTTTGCCTTATTTTCTTCATATTTTATTGTTTTTACATAGATTGTTTTACAAACATATATACATATAACAGACACAATTAATAAAATATACATTACATTAGTATATTAGTATAAGTACATTAACTAAACTATGCAAAAAAGTCATAGACTGTATATGAGAACCTGAAAGTGGGTAGGCATTTCCATCTGACTATGAGAAGTTGGGCCATGCTGAGAAAATCAGGTCAATATTAGGACTGGGAGTAACCTTATTCGTTGTGAGTGGGCTTAAAGCAGCAACTTTTTCCAGTTAATTAATCATTTTCATAAGTTAGTAGATGCTTAAATGAGCCATTACCAGGCGAATGAAGACTGTCTCGACTGCCCACGCGGTCTGTGAACAGAATACCATGCTTGCGCCCTCCCGGCACCCTCAGACTCACAAAGTCATCGCGAGAAGCAGGATCACATTAAATTCTTACCTCGGTGGACATGACTACTTTTGTAATCGCCGGTTACTCTGATCAGTTGAGTTGAAAACACATGCACAGGTGAGGGGAAGAGAAAACAGTCCAATTTTACGATAGATAGTGCCCATTTACTTGGAGACACTAGGGGGAGCTCTGTTGAGAAAAAGCATTTAAAGTTGCATAGTGCTGCTTTAAATAAATCATCAGTGTCTAAACTTTCCAGTAATGTGCAGCATAACCATGTATATTTAAGATTTAATGGTTAAAAAATGTAAAGATGTTTACATTTGGGAGCACTCCCTGTTGTCCAATGAGCAGTACAGTGACAGTTAACTAGTTTTATTATTAGCATAAACCACACAACGTACAACGTTTGTTGTGTAAGTGTCGGTGTCATTAGTGTAGACAGAGGGGCATGGGTTGACAAGGGTAGGCTACTAGCAGATAACTACCCATTAACCTGGCTTAATGTTATAGCCTACTTAGCACACTAGCAGGTGTTCACTTATTGTTAAAGCTGAGAAAGCTTTTCTGTGAAAGTATAGTGTCTGTCATTACTAATTTAGTCAATGCATCAATTTGACGTTTGTGTGATCAGTAATAGTGGATACAAGCACTAGTCATATTTTTATTTGCAATGAGGAGAGACTGGCGTAACATTACTCTGACATTCCCCGCTTCTGCCCACTAATGTCTGTTGGGCTACCTAATGCTAATTCAGTCACCATATTGGGTACACTTTGACTGGATCATCCACCCACAGAAACACTGTGCATGATTTGTTGAAATTCAATTTCAGCTTTATTGTTTACTGACATATCACCTTAATCACACTCAACCCCTAACCTTACACGTAACAGCAGAGTTTTTACAGATGGTTTATTATTATCTGTAAAAAGTCTATAGGACTAGATCTATATGACCATTCAAATAAAGTGTGACCATTATATTTACACAAAGGTTACATGTATATTAAGCCTGGTTGTATGAGCGATTTGTCACAGGTATGTTGATACAGGAACCACATAGTTCCATATAATCCTCCCATCCATGTTGACATCCACTAGGCTATGCACAACATAACAAGGTCTTCAATCACAGCATATAGAAAACAAAGAATTGATGAGGGATGGCTCGCCATGTGTGAAAAACCAAAGTGTCCTTGACCCGAGCAAAACATTGCCCTCCGTGGCTTTCAGATCTAATTCAGGAGGATAACACTTCAAACTCTTCAAGGCCCTTTCAACAAAGCCTTGTTGTGGGCAGCTGGTCCTAAACCATTACTTTTTTCTTTACTAGCCAAGCTATAGCACCAGTGGTGTACCAGCAGACCTCTCTCTTCAATACCTCTCTCTTCAATACCTCTTGATTCTGCGATAATGGAAATGAAGCAGGAATCCTGTGGCTTGGGGTTGTGAGGCCAGGTTAAGAGAGGTCATCCCGTTAAAAGGTTTTTGGGATGGAGAGGCTTCAGCACTTCTCTGAAGTAGGGAGGGAAGGAAGGGAATACTCTTCCTGCCAGAAAGGCCCCAGAGGTAAGAATGCACACACAGAGGAACACACACACACACACTCGCACACACACACACACACTCGCACACACACACACACACACACACACACACAAACGCACACATGCGTACACACAGGCACACTGCTGTTCTAGCTCCTAGCAGCCAGTCATCTCAACTCCACACTGTTTGATGTTGTGTAGCCTCATAGAATCAGACCCAGATTCACTTGAAGAATAAGGCCTGGTCACGTTACATGGGGGACTGTTTCCAGTCCTGGCTTACTGAAGGGTGTAGACCTCAGGTTAAGACAACTGGTCTGGTACTTAGCAAACCTTTGCATAGACCAGTATGGGTCAGCTAGACCTTACTGCTATTTCTATACTGTATTATGATCAGAGATGGGTGTAACGCATTACTGTACTCACATTACATTTGACGGTAACGTAGTAGTAACATGTTACTGTTATAAATTCATTAATCACACTACAGTTACTAATAGTGCATATGCTGATTACTGAACTTCTGAAGATACAGCTTCTTTCAACTTTGACACAAAAGCAACAGAGTATGTGAAGTTGCAGTCACACATCGAAATCCTTAACCGTTTCCCTCATATAAAAAGTATATGAAACTTAACACAGCTACCCCATCTAGCACGCCAGTCAAGAGGCTATTCAGACTAGACGGTCTCGTACTGAAGCCTAATAGAAATCGGTTGTCCGATGAAAGATTTGAAAAACTTCTCATGCAATATGATCATCGTTTTAGTGGAGAGCACCCCCAATAACTTAATGAAGTGCCTTTGCCCTAGACTATAGCCTACCATGCCAATGAAACGTGTTTACCCCGATATCATCTAATGTGGTTAGATGTCCAGAGTTTATTTAGTAACACGTTTTATTTAAATGGTCTAGTTTGTTAAGGGATTTATGCTGTAGTAGCCTATATACCAGTCTCTGCGTGCTATTTTATTCATTCTATTTTTAGTGAGTGCTGTTATCAAGTTAACCTGTTTTAGACTTTTGGCTTGTTTTTTAGTTTTTTTTTACTACATAAGCCTGCCAGTAGTGCAACACAGATGTGACCCTGTGGAGTGCTCTATAGAGTTTCACCAGCTTTGTGGTGTATGGCATGAAAGAATGACTTGTCTTACATCTTGCTCATTGCAAAAGGAATGTATGTGTTTTGCTCAAGGCTGTTGATGAGTAACGTAAAGTAATGTAAGGAGTTACTTTCCATAAGCAGTAAAGAAGTAAAGTAATGCAGTACATTTTTAACAGTAGTGAGTAATGTGTAATGCATTACTTTTTTGGAGTAATAACCCCAACACTGATTATGATACATATAGCCTACTCCTATACTTGTCTGCCAAGACTCTTCAGTACACTGTTGTACATGTTTTTTTTTCCATGTTTTGCTGGTATTAAAAAAATAGTAATACATAAATACACAAATAAGTTACATCTATACAGTGCCTTTCACAAACCCAAGGTCACTTTACAAACAATTTAAGGAGAGGGAGGGAGGAAGGGAGCGAGAGAGAAAGAGAGAGAGCCAGAGAGACAGAGCGATTATGTGGAAATTTGAGGAGAGACGGTGAAGAGCAACCACGGAGCAAGGACAAAATGTCTCTGCCTGTGATGAATTGCTTTAAATTGTTTTGCTCTGACCTCTACTCTGTTGTTGTTGTTGTTTGCTGGCACTGGCACAGTTTGTACCACTTTGTGTAGCTCTAACACTGCCATTGTAAATAACACACTCCACAATATGCTCCAGGAGATACACACAGACAGAGAAAAGCTAGATGTTTTGGACTACTCGTGAATTTCATTCAAATTGGATAAACTTGTGATACATTGACGTATACCTGCATACAAGGGCATATAAGCTACTCCTTTTGATATCTTCAAGTTGGCTGCACTGACAGGTCCTATTAAGAACATCTATCAGAAACAATTTGGGACTGCACATATTATGTGTACCTTTGCACACATTGAACAAAGGCTTATCCAAAGGATGCGCTAGCTGATACACACATTTGGGCACAGGAAACATATTGATTTTTTTTTTGAGTCTGGTGACTGTTTTCTGGCTAATTGATACAGATGGGACCATTTAGGATACTGGAAGAGGCTTGGCATGCTGTGTACATGGGAAGAGTATGTTTGCTGTAGCCTGATTGTTTTTAAAGTGTATAAAAGCGATTCCCATTTGTCACTGTCACTACACAGCATACCCAATGAATATCAGTTTCTGCATTTAACCCATCACACACATGAGCTGGGGGCAGCCATGATGATGGCACCCGGTGAGTAGTGTGTGGGGACGGTACCATGTTCAGGGTACCTCAGTGTGTGTGTGTGTGGGGACAGTACCATGCTCAGGGTACCTCAGTGTGTGTGTGTGTGTGTGTGGGGACGGTACCATGCTCAGGGTACGTCAGTGTGTGTGTGGGGATGGTACCATGCTCAGGGTACTTCAGTGTGTGTGTGTGGGGACGGTACCATGCTCGGGGTACCTCCGTGGCACTTCAGGCATCTTCCATTTACAAGTCCATTACCTTAACTGCCAGACCACCACTGCCCCCTTTGTCTTTCCATAATTGTAAATTGAGTAAAGTGTAAAGTGTGTCATTATCATAGGACATACGTATGTATCGGCACATGATCAATAACTACTGTTACGCCCCAATATTGGATGGCCCTACTGGGGCAAACAACAAACCTACCATTGACCCCAGTGACACACAAAACACCTTTAAAATGCAACCCAACCTGTGTGATTTATTAACATTAACACAAAAGACAAGACATTAACACAAAGTCCAAATAATAAGACACACAATCCCAGGTTGAGAGGCAACAGCCAGCAACCGGCAGTCCCACACCAACAGCCTCTCTTCTTGGCAGCAGGAACCAGACGGTTTTAAAGCAGTTGTTGATTGCATCAGGTGCTCCTAATCAGCCCAATTCCATCACATACCATCTGAGCAGGTAGCAGGTATGGACAGACAGAGGAACAAACAGCACAGGAGACACAAAACACATACAGCTGTAACACTACAGATTCAACTTCTATCAGTGTCTTTCAGCTATGGCCTTAGCCTTACACCTATCACAGAAATGCCATTAAAAGGATACACGAATAAAGAAGGGAGGGACTGCTTGTTGTCTTGTTACCTATTATTTATTCTCAAAGGGTTGGTGAGAAAGTGTTTTAGTGACCTGGATTTCTGCCACTGTTTACGTATGACTTAGATGCACAAAGTCACCGTTTCAAAGTTAATGAATGTCTGAAGTGAGCAAAGGGATGTTTTTGTCTTTTGTTTTTTCTTCAACTCCTGAATTAAAAAAACTTTTTGTGAGGTCATGAATGCACAATAACTAGCCTTCTTGATCTGTAGTCCAAACAAGGTCTTTCCTGTAGTGTAAATGAGTAATCTCAGGTGAATGATGAAGTTACCTGCATATCTCTGGCTAAGATGATGCAATGAAGAAAAGGCATACTCTGAGTTCTTTTTGCCTTAACATCTACTAATAAAGGGTGTTTTTTGTAAAACCCAGATGACTTGAGGTATCAACAACGTTGTGAAAAAGTTATAAAGATTCTTTGGTCCAAAAGCACACCTTAACCGAAAGAGAAACAAAGGGTGAAAAATCAGACAAAAAAACAAAAACAAAAAAAAAACGAAAGGAAACTTGTATCCTCCAGAGGCTTATTTTTTTAACTGCCATGGAGAAAGTATTAATCGTTGAAAACAAGAAAAGGACGGAATTAGATATTTTTAATGCAGGGAAGAAACAAATCGCTGACCAGCTTTTAAGTCAATGTGAAATGCTGATTTGTGCTTTTCCTGGGGTAATTAATTTGTTCTCTCTCTTGCAGCGTACAGCGTGGCCCCTGGGGGGCCAACCCCCACCTTGGGGGCCAACCCCCACCTGGGCCCAAACCACAAGGGTGAAATCGCGATTAAACAGCAGTAATGGAAACCATCTCTGCAGAGGGGTATGGAGAAAAAAAAACCTCTGTTTTCCTCTTGTTCAGTCATGCTCCATACCAACAAGTTAAACTATGCCAAATGGCTTTAATAGCATCTAGGTATCATGTTGTAGAGTGTGTTTTTAAACACGGAGGCTTGTAATAGATATGGTACAGGAAGAGGCATGAACAGGACATTGTACTCAGAGATTACATCATTCCTTTCCAGTCCATTACTTTTGGAATTGGAAATATGGTAAATTTGTTTGTGCTTGCTCAGCGTATTAAAAGGCTGTGTACAGTGCAGTTTTTTGTTTTTGTGTACAGTGCAGTTAATAAAATTACATGAAGATGGTAATCATTAGTGCTGAACTGAAGTATTTAATAAGTAGTATTTAATCCTAATATTGTCATGCATACAGTATTCAAGGTGCTTGTCAGTGATTTTCAGTGTTATTTAGACGTGCAACACTTCTTATAATCATGAATCAGTATGATTCTCTAGCTCTGCACTCCCACAGTGCACTGCAAAAAAAAAAAAAACTTTGTATGCAACCAATATTCTGTGAACTACAAACAAACACTATCATGGCAGGCTATTCCCCCAAAACTTCTGCAGCGTTCCTGGACTACGCTGGACTACTGAAGATAGGGGTGAGTCATCAGTCTTGCTTGCTTTACTGGGCAAAGGGCCTGCTAAAAAAATAAATACAAACAAACACAAAAACAACATTTGCCAGTAATGCTCTTTCAACATAATAATTAGAGTATGCAAACACATATGATATTGGTGAAAGGGAATTTTTGAAGAGGCATTTACTGTAATGATATCAGTGATGAGGGTACATCACTAGGTTCGGTAAATAGTTTGCCAGTTCAGTGAAATAATTCTCTTGCAGAGGAGAGTGACTTCACTGCAGTCTGCCAGTCTAACAGCTCTTCTCCATGGCCTGTTTTTTATGCAAGTCATCCAAACAATGAGTAATGATTGGCTGAAATGGACCAAATAAAAATGGTTGGATTTGAATTGCAAAACTGCATTCTCAGTGCCTGCTGATGAAAGCTGTTGCAACACAAATCAAAAGGTTTATTTCAGTGCCTGGAGCTGTTAGACACAATAGCCAACCCAAAACTAAAGCCCTCTCTCTTCATTTAGTACCTGTGGCTGATTGGTAGGGGGTTGTTGGTAGTGATGTATCCAGCAGCCTTGGCAGTTTTCTCTTACAAATCCAGAATAAATCCCATTGGTGCCAGTGGGGGACTGAGTGTATTTTGAGTGAACATTTGAACATGTGGAGCGTGTCCGTGGAGAATCCATCTTCGGTTATTTCATCAATTTTTAGACTTTTCATCTCCACAGATATGTGTGGGTGCTCTTGTTATAGCCTTGTAGCCAGCCTGGGCCAGTGAGGTCTGCTGTGTGCTAATGGAATCCAGCTGTAACTGATGAGCAGTCTTCTGATGTAAGGGCAAGACTCGGGTATTATGGGGCTATCTTAGAGTATGTTGGACATATATCCTAAAGTAAGTAATTGCAGTATATATTATTGGGTATCAATTATTTGTGAAATGTTTTTTACTATTTGGTTTTTTTTTATGTGTGTTTGTTTTTAAAAGGTGGCTATATAGGAATCGCAGCCCCAGAGCACTGACATGAATGGAAAATGCCTTCAGTTCCCAGAGGGATTACCTGCAACATTATTAGGAGTCAGTCCTGAAAAAGAGTAAAGTAAAGAACACATGATTCAGGAATAGAGGTGAGGTTTCAGGCCCTCTAAGTATAAGCTTTAAACACATATGGGGCACCTCTGACACAGGGAGCATCAGGGGCTCATCTTTATCCGCCAAAATACGATACAAGCAGCTGCCGATTCTTCCCGGTGTCTTGCAACAGGTCTCTACCAAAGCATTTTGGAGAGGAAGATGTATTTTCATTGAAAATCAGATTTGCAGTGGGTCTTGGACGGTATGGTGGGTTTGGGTTGGCAGCAGTGAGGTTTACTTTCATATGGGTTGAATTTGGCTTTTCATTTCAGCGCTTCATTTCTCTGTATTGTCTTACCTGGCAAGAAGGGGGTGAAAATTATGATAATTTTTTCATATTCTCAGAATGTACAAACATTCTTAGTATGTGCTCAGTATTCTCAGACTTATTTTTTCAGAAGTGTAATTATAGTTAACATCTATTTATGAAAATCTATATTATGATCTTTGATAATGTTACCCAGTGGCAGCATATATAATGAAAAAGGAGGTGTCCAAGACAACTTACCTTGGGCGACCCCAAAGGGTACACTGTGTTTTTTGGATACATGATCCTCGATGCTGGTATAGAATTGTCTTCCAGCAATATATGACTCAAACCATTTTAGTATAAATGACCTTAAAGACCTACCCAGGTTTTGAGATGATGTAGTAGTATGGTCGATTGTGTCGAAGGCAGCACTTAGGTTTAGAAGGAGCAGAGCCGAGACTTTGTTTGTGGCTGTACTGAGTCTGAGATCATTTACTATTTTGGTTAGGGCAGTCTTTGTAGTGTGATTTGCTGTAAAACAAGATTGGAATTTTTCTAGGATGTCGTTTTCATGTAGGAACTGCTTAAGCTGCTTGAACACAACTTTTTCAAGTATCTTGCTTATAAATGGGAGGTTAGAGATGGGCCTATAGTTATTTAGCCTATTGTAGTACAAGTTTGGCTTTTTAAATAATGGCTTCACTACAGCAGTTTTAAAGGTGTTGGGGAAACACCTGTGAGGACGGAGGTGTTTGGAGGTTGATGTGTATGGCTGTGGAGACCCAGCTGAAAATGTTTTTCATAAGGATAGTGGGAGTAGGGTCAAGGCTGCATGTTGCCTGCTTGCTTCGTTTGAAAATATTATAGAGTTCGTCTTTCATGATGGTGCCAAAATTCTGTGGGGTCGGTGGTTCCCTGCTGTTGGGGTCCTGGGAGTTATCAGGGTCGTAAGTAATTCCTGCTCTAATAGCTGATATTTTATTGATGGAGAATTCTGCAAATTCCTCACATTTTGTCAGGGTGGCTAGACTAAGCATATTGCCGACTGACACAGGATTTAGCAGCTTTTTGATTGTGGAGAATAATACTCTTGTGTTGTGATGATCTGCGATAATTTTTGAGAGATAGACTCTTCTTTTTCTGCGTATTGCATTATTGTAGGTGGAGATATGTTCCTGTAGGATTATGTGATTGATCTCTAATTTAGTTTTTCTCCAAATTCACTCTGCTGCTCTGCACTGCTTTTTTTCTCTCTAATTGAATCATTTATCTGCAGTGAGGATTTAATTTGTGTACTAGATTTTGCCTTTAAGAGAGCAACTGTGTTTAGGATTTCTTTTTAGTTACCATTAAAGCTAACTACCATTTCATCAAGTAACTGCTGCCCACTAAGGAGGTCACAGGCGTTAGCATAGATGTAGTGCATAGATACTGGGCAAGGCTGGTGTACGACGTGTACTGTAAAAGTTTTATATAACCCTGTGTCCATTTCCCTGGAAGGTCAAGACCATTAGAGGTTATTATCAGAACGTACCATCTCCTGCTGTCCCAGTGGCAGTTTCTCATATAATGCAATCAGTGCAGAGTGCAAATGGACAATGCA
This sequence comes from Coilia nasus, assembly GCA_027475355.1. Lineage (NCBI taxonomy): Eukaryota > Metazoa > Chordata > Actinopteri > Clupeiformes > Engraulidae > Coilia > Coilia nasus. Next base: position 32,483,073 of record CM050211.1, read on the forward strand.
ATTATTACTTCAGCTGCCAAACTGCCTGGAAAAAAAACCTCAAAATAGTGCCAGTCCTTGGCCTCTGGATTTGTCAGAGTAGAAAATAAAATGATGTCCAACAGCATGTGACTACCTTATGTGGGCCTTCATCAAGTCAGGGAAGAAACAGTAGAAGGGGACCAAAACACCAGCAGGTGAAGTGTACTGTAGAAAAACAAGAAAAATGGTCAATTACATGGTTGGGCTCTCAAAAAATCTGAGAATTTTCTCCAAACACAACATCCCTCTTTACTTCAAACACCACAACACCTTTAGGCAGAAACTGGTTCAACCCAAGGGCAAAATACAAGCTGAGCAATGTTGTGTGTGCAGTGTAGTGAGGAGTGGTCAGATCTGTACATTAAAGAAACATAGAAGAGCCACCTCATCATTACACTTACTTGACATGTAATTTAGCTGACACTCTTATCCACCATGACTTACAGTAAATGAGGTAAAGGGACACCTGGCAGCAATGTAGGTTAGATGACCAAGGGCAGCTCAGCTGTGAATGAGGGTGCAGGATATTTACTCCACCACACACATTTTCCTACGAGAATGGAACATGTAACTCTCCTATCCCAAAGCCAGTTCCTCCTAAACATTACGCCACAGATAACCCCCAGGCAAGGCAATCTCAGGCCATTTGTATATATTTTGTTGTGTGATTCCCTTTGAAAATTGCCCTGACAGTTCATTATTTAAATTCGTTGATTATTCATATAAGATAACAGATTACAAAACATGCTCAGACTCACATTTCCTCCAACTTAAAAATGAATTAACAATATCATCTTACGACATTAATTTGGCTTACGAATTCTTTGTCCTTTGTCTAGCCTCTCCTACTTATCCCAGCCGGCCGCAATGGATGATGTGAATAGAAATGACAAGAGTTGCCCCTTTGATGTCCATTCTCTGCACTGCAAATTACCAATTAGTGGACTGGTTGTTTACAAGCGGACAGATTCAGGGTATGAGGACAAAGACTGGTCTCTGATTAGCTTGTGAAAAACACACAAAAATGGTCTCAAATTCTGCTGCATTTAGTCCTCCTGTCCGCCTCTTCATAATTGCTTGCACTTTCAATTTACAATTTCCCATTTTCTAATTTTCATATTCTGTTGATATCGTACCATATATATGATATATGTGTATAATATGTAACACATATGTAATACATCATAATACAACTCATATGGAATGGCAGCACATGTATTTATACATTAAAGCACCTGTTCATTTATGCAAATGTAGTGTTACTGGAAATGGCATAATTGTATTTAATTTGCAGAGTTAGGGCAATTAAGCCTGTTTATTATGTTTCAATCAATCTTCAGCTCTGAGCGGCAGCATTTGGCATGCTCATGAGTCAGTCTCACAAGTCAAACACATTTACTGTATGTGCTCGATAGGGAGTGCATTAACTCTCGATACGCACTGGGTAAAATGTGACTAAGACTGACAGAATTATAATAACTTCTCTTAGTGTCATGTATGTTGTGATTTAATTGTGTCTACTTTGTAATAGAGAGACTGTCATTTTTGTCATTTGAGTGTTCAATATGCTTGAGATGTGCAATTGAGTTTATCATCCAGCTATTGTTTGTTCTGTGCTTTCTGTTCGAGTGTTTTGAGTTATTAGTCTAATGCGCTATCATTTAATTACCCAAGTGTGATTAATTGAACCCATAAATCAAAAAGATGTGCTGGGTAGTTATATGAGTAACTTTGTTGATTCAGGCTTTCTTCAACAATCAATTTCATTTCATTTCTTAACACAAATGTTTAAAGACTGCTTTTACATAATGCAACATTAATCACACTCTGTCAAATAATTCAGGCATAATTTTGTATGTGGTTTTTGCTTGGTGTGAAACTACTGCGTGATGGGATAGTATCTGATAAAACTGTCTGTGCAAAACCATAGAACGGTCCCATTATTTCTTATCTACTACTACAGTAATTATATGTAGCAGGAAAATCATCTAGTCCATCCTCCACGGGATAGATCATGCAGATTTGCCCTGTATAATGTGTGCTTTGTGGGTTTCAAGGCAAACACAGTATTCCTTTCCCAAACACACTGTGGGAACTCTGTCTCTTATCCGATGCTCCCATGTTTATATTGCTCCAGCCGCTTCAAAGGATACATGAGATGCTATTATGTTTAAAAACTGGGAGACTTTTAAAAATATGCCTTAAACTCATGTCACTTTTTGAAGATTGATCTGTAAATGCTTTCAGAGGTTCAAGACAGACTAATCCAGTGGAGAACTATTCCTTTGTCTGCTAAATATATCTCCCCTGAGTGGACAGCAAAGCCAGCATATATGTCCTTAAATACTCTACATGGGCCAGAACAGTTTTGAACAGGAAGCAAGAACCTTTAGTCACAAGTAACAGCATAATTATTGTTTTGTCATGACCCACGTTACAATCCCACAAACATATCGCTAGGAAGTTTTCGACTGTACTGCTTTGTGAAATAAATAAACCAACTTTCAAAGATGTTGGTGAGCGGGAGTCAGTTTAAATCAGGGCTTTGAACCAGAATTTTTTGCCAATTGGTTCGTTCTGAGCAGAAACAGAATTTTAATGTTTCTGGTTTTGGGTTCCACCATAAAATTGACGTTCCCGAACCGGTTAGAACAAAAAAATATAGTTCCCGGAACGGTTAATTACGTTGCTTGTCAGCTGTTTAAGAACAATAGGCATATTATTCAATATACTGCTAGTTTATAGCTATATTGTGACTTACATATATAGATAATTTATAATACAACCTTCATAGAACCAGACAACAATTGTTTCTTCAAGGATTGTGCTATTTATTGTATTCAAACATTTTGCAAAAATTATCAAAGCATGGTCCATACCAGATTAACTTGGCTTAGTCTATATAAACAAAATATTGCAATTAGGCCTACCTTACCATATCCGCCAGGTATTGTTAACAAAAATGCCATTCACATTTATTGTAGACTATATGGCAATGAAAAACTTTCCATACATAACAAAAAAAAAGAATTCCCATACCATATGTAATTTAACCAACAAAACATTGGCTATATGCGTTTATGAAAGTAGTCAACATTTTTTCCCCATATAACAAAAAAATACCAATTTCTACACCACACCCTTGTCACAAAAAGCATAGACAGTCGATTTAATATTTGCAAGGCAAATATATCCTATTGATATTGTGTCTAAAATTAACATTTTAAGTATTGATAGACTACAATATTTACCTCTTTATGTGTCCTTTGAGATGTGGAAACAGTTGGTAGTCCTCCCCATACATCTGATGACGGTCCTCCCGCCCTCTCAATCAATGAACGTCTATCTTGAACGTCACAGGAAGTGAACCTCATCGGGTCATTGTAGGCTACCATAGACGTTAGGTTAGGAGACGAATGACTTTGATTCTAGACTATACAGAATTTTAAAAGAACGAAATAAACCGGTATTAACCGGTTACCATTATTTTTAAATAAGCGTTTCTGTTCCGGAACAAAAAAAATGCTAAAGTTTCTGGTTTTGTTTCTGTTCCAAGCAAAATGCTAAACGTTTCCGGTTTTCGTTTTCGTTCCTTGAACCGGTTCAAAGCCCTGGTTTAAATAAAGTCTTGTGAAAGGAAATATGGTTTTCAGTCCATCTTTCTCTCTCTCTCACACACACACACACACACACACACACAAACACTCTCCCTATCTCTCTGTCTTTTTCTCCCCTCATTCTCATTTTCTCATCACATCACGAACCTCTCCTTCTCTACATCACCCCCCATCCACCTCTCCTCCCCTCTTTAGCACGTCAGTCAGGCTATCAGTATGACATGCATCGCACCTGCAGCACTGCCTCTGCTCTGTCATGTTGTCAGTCTCCTTGCTCAGCCTTGCATTCGCCCTGACAGCCCATCGCTCTGTCTCCAGCCTCTGCTGGATGTGTCACGTCATCCCCAAACACTGCGCTTGTCAAAGACAGCCTATTTATAACACATTTAGCCAAGAACTAAATACTTTAAAGGCATACAGACACATTATTCACATCACTTACCAACTATGAGTGACTAATCGTGTCAGGTACTCCATTAAAGACCGCAGGTGTCATCCGGGAGGGATTGCAGTGGTGGGGATGGAATTAAGGTGAAGTAAGAGCAAGTATGCTTATTAATTATCTTCAAATCCTCAGCACACATCATTTAAGCCCATGGAAAATCAATCAATAATTCCATTGGACAAAGAATTCATTTAGAAAAGAATTGCTTAGTGGACAAAAGTTTTCCTGAGGAATTATTCAAAAGATAAGGTAATCTCAAAATAAACAGATGTTTATTCAACTTCTGGATGAGGCACAGGCACAGACCCCACATTCAAGGAGATCACTCCAGACCACAGAGGGAGGTTAAGCTCCTGCCCAGAGCCTAAACTTATGTTCAGCACTCCACATTCCAAATTCTCCTAAAATGAAGGTAGCACAGCGTGTCTGACAAGTTCTCCTGGGTCATGAGGAGCTTTATAGGAGAGGAAATGCTCTGCCTTGCTACAGACTCCTAAAAATGCTGTACCTGCAATTGCATATAAAATATATTACTGCAGAAAAAATATACAGATTTGAAGCTACAACTGTTACTTTGAAATACACAAACGTATATGGTGCACAAGTGACCACACGCGTTGTATATGCTGTTTCTGTGTTTCAGGTCATATTAGAGCCACTAATACAGAAAGGTCTACAATAGCTAATAACCTTTACCTTTAAGTCCATCAGGCCACTAGTAAATCAATATTTTTTTGTATTCAGCAACAAAAGTGCATTACCCACTGCACCATCAACAACTTTGAAAGGCAGTAGGAAACGTAATGTAAAAATCAATAGCTATCTTCATTGCATGGAGTTTCATGTGATCTGATGTGATGACAGTATTATGTGAAGGTAGTATATGATCTGCTTCGGGGAAGCTCCGGAACCTGTCTTGTCCGGTTCCTCCAGGGTTATAAATGCCGCCCCAGTCTTCTTGGAAAAGCCACCTAACAGTTTACTCTGGGATTGCGGGCTTGATCCCTGCCAGGTTGGGTCGAGATGCAGATGAAATGCATTGACTGTAAACAAACTTTAATCATTTCCACAGCTTGTGGTTCTGATGGTCCGTGGCCAAATAACGGGTCTCCGCTGATGGCTTAGGTTGTGCGGCGAAATCGATGGAGGGCTCCAGATGAGCATTGATCCTGACACTGACATGAGTTTGATTTGTCACGCCATCTAGACCCAGAGCATTCCCTGGACGTTCTCCAGTCGGTTTCAAAAGCCAGGGTTCTAGATCAAATGTGAATCACAATGAAAATAGTCTGACAGCTTCAAATTATGAAATTCTGGTTAGTTATGACTGGTGAGGGAAAGATGAAAGCCACAAAGCTCTCTCAACACAACTGTCCCTTAAGTGTCAAATAATTCTGACTCAAAGCTGTATAGCTCATCCAGCTTGACATCTGACGCCTCTCTTGTTCAAATACAGAATTCCAGCAACTCTGGCAACTGAAGAGGACAGTTTGGGTAACCAATTTTTTCTCTTTTTAATTAGTTTATTCTTTCTTTGCCTATGTTCTTTGTTTTTCCTGATATTTTGCCACCATTATTGAAAGCACATTGAACTGTGTACATGTATGAAATGAGTTGTATAAATAAACTTGTCTTGATTTTCAGTAGAGGAGTCCTCAAGTTATTCCTGTCTACCACCATGTACTCTTAGAAAAAAAGGTTTCACCCTTTGAGACAAATAAGGGACCAAAAATAGTTCCAAATTGAACTTTTTAAAATATTCTTTATGCGGAACCATAAAGAGGTGCCGTTTTATACATTCTATTGGTTCTTAATGAAAGTATTGCTACTACTAAACAGACATGCAATACGATGATAGGTAGGTCTTTGAAAAAGGGAATTTTATGTTCATACAAGTCTCCAGGTTTGCCTGTGGTCTGGTCTATAATGTGGGTGGAATAGTATAAATTATAAACTGTATGTCTTTCTTAGTGGCATGTAGGGACGAATGACTCAATCCTCTGTGAATAGTATCAGAAGATGGTGCCCTCTCATACATTCTGTCACATAATAATGACAAGAACTGACTTTGCGCAACAGCGTCATCCTGTCACGGCAGAGCTGCAGGTGGGCACTGAGGATGCCATGGCAAGAAGCTTTTAGCTGTTTGCAGTTCAAGGATCCAGAACCAGCTCCGAGCAGATAATGAAAGTACTCTATGGTGGTAGATGTCAAGAGTCCCTTTTCGTAGTAAACTGTAGCACAGCTGTCGCCTACTACATGGTAGTGTTTATGTTTTGATGCTTAATTGTCCACAATAATTACAGAGGTGTTGTTAAATACGCATCAGTGGTCACTAGTGTAGGGCCTTGGTAGTAATTGTTGCTCATATTCAGATGTATGGCTTTTTATGGCGTCAAATGTATAATAAAATAGTGAAACACATGTAGAATTATTTTTTCCAGGGCAGTGGAAAGTTGCTGCAAAGTTTGCTGCATAATGCGATGACTCATCAGGCGCTTGTACTGTGCAGCGCGTACGTATCAGCTCGAGGAACTCAAACGAGCATCCAGCTCTGGAATGCTAAAGAGCTGCAGGAATGTCACTGATAGCTTAAAGTCGAATTTGGGATGCAGAACCACCAGAGCGAGAGAGAGAGAGAGAGAGAGAGAGAGAGAGAGAGAGAGAGAGAGAGAGAGAGAGAGAGAGAGAGAGAGAGAGAAAAGAAAAAGAAGACTAAAAGGACAACCAGCTAAATCTGCAGCTGGTAAATAAGGAGGCTAAATCATTTCTCATTTCTAACGGAGTCACATTGGGATGCAGAAAGCACAACTATAAACTAAACACTAAAACCCACTAAACAAACAAAATAGGGCTGCTTAATGTCTCCCATTTCTGTGACACAGTGAGGGTTTTACTCTTGCTCGGCTATTCGGAAATTAAATTCACTGTCATAAATGAATACAAATAAAAACACTGTATTTTCTCCCAGTGTCTCTCAGAAGCCTCTTCAGGGGCTATGGTGCCTGGTTTAAGTGTCATTATGGTGTTCCCTTAAGTTCCCCCTGCACTGATTAGAGTGGCATAATTGTACCCGAAGGGGCTGATAGCATGAGTACTGAAATCTGCACCAGAAAAAAAAGTGTCAAAGCCAGCATATATATATATATGAACGGAGGTGACACCCAAAATCCATTTATTCATCGTCTCTGAAGAGGATCAACCACCGATACATAATTTAATATGGTTAATTAGCTACTAGATGCAAACCTGAGCCCGACATGAAATTTGATTTGGAATCATCTGCTTGTCGAGGGGGGCAGTTATTCTGCTCACAGCTAGCCTACAATGTCAAGCAGCGGTGCTTTAGGTCCCAGTGAGGTTAGACAAACACACTCGAAAATGAGACAAGCGATGGCATAGGGGGAAGTGACTTATGTGTTATTCTTCCAGGCATCACCCTCCCCCCACCCCTCCATTCTGCTCTCTGACATACAGTGATGAGTTGCGCAAGCAGCCATCTAGCCAGCTGTGTCAGGAGCTCTGTGCTGTGTCACCGGAGCCACTGTCACCCCCACCATTTTGAATATATTTGCATGATTCTCAGTTAGACTGAAACGTATGTTAGTTACCATGGTATTCTAACAAACACATGTACTGAAACTGTTGTATCTTCTAAGCAACTTAGTCTCTCTCTCTTTTACATACACATAAACAGTTACACGCACGCATGGACACAGCTCTGTGGCTGCACCAAGCGTCGTGACTTTCATCACTATTCTCCCTGCCAAGTCACGTTGGGCACACAGAGAGGGACGAGCAGCAAGAGGGTCCCTTCTGGGGGACAGTGCTGCCCTTGCTGGATCGCTCACTCCTGTTGCCTGGACAAACCCCACACAGCATGGCAGCCCCAAAACTTAAAACTAGTTTTAAATGGGAACATGAGTCTGAACATCAACATAGCAGATACTAGATGCAGGGTTGCTGCTATAAATGTTGGCCTCCCTGAAAGAATGTAATTGTGGGTGCTCCTATTATAATAACTGTATTAAATTGTATTATAATCTGTTTGTTTTGCAAACTCAGTGAGGGGTTTTGCTTTTGCTAAGTATTAATAGTTTTAGAAACTGCTCTATAAGAATCAATGTTAGTGTTTACACATTAAGAAAAAACTGTAATAGTGTCCTCAATGTGCCCCTATGCTGTTTTCTTAGAACCATCTGCCCCCCTACCCCCTGCCTTACCACTGAATAGCATATAGCATACTGTTTTCATTAGCAGGGATTTCATGGTGCTTTTGTCGTTCACATTTCCACTAACACCAATCTCTATATGACCAGAAAGAACCGGTTTTATAAATCATTAATTGTCATCCTAACACTAGCATTACTCAAATTTGCAGCAGTTCATCTGACTCATTTAAAAGATATACCCATGTGTGTGCTTAATACCTTTCCTAAACAGCCGGCCAATTACTATCACAAAACAACATTTGTAGCGTAATTGGGAGTGAGATTGGGTAGAGGCGAAGCGTTTTCTCCTCACCCTGAGGGAAAGGTGTGGGCAAGCTCAACTTGATTGTCTGACACTGTGTGCCTCCTTGAAATTGCCATGAGATTTACTGCTTGAAGGAGCAGTTTTTTTTCACAATGATATGCACAAAATGAAAAAATGTTTAGATGTCCCAACATTTATAACTGATGCAGTGCATGGATTCTTAGCCCACTACAGGAAGCGTTTTTACAAGTACATTACATTTTTTATATTTTACATTTTATAAAATAGCTCTCAATGTAAAGGCGTCCTACACGTGTAAAATGAAGAGAGCATCGGATATTCTCTTTTTTCTCAGTAAGGATGTATTTTCAGAAAACAAAGAGCATAACAAGTGCTTGAACCTATCCGTCTTTATATCACCTCTATTACATGGTTAGCCTGGTGACTACATGGTGGTGTGTGGCATGGCTTAGGCAGAGCTGATAGCTCCTTCCCTCCACATAATCTGGAGGTCTCCCCAGGTCTCCTCATTAGCAATTAGTCCGTCGCTCCCACAACCACTGCCGAGGCCTCCTACACTCACACATGAGGGCTACTGATTCATTATATGCCATTGCCTTACAGCTATCCAACAGTGGCAAATTGGATATGACAGGCTCTGCTATTTATGCCTCCATGTGGTGGTTGATTAACTTATCTTTCCTGCCGTAGACCTCTGATGCAAGGAGCAGATTAATTCTGGGCACATACACTTCACAGCATCACACATATTATAGGCTACCGTGTTATCAGTAGGTGGCAAGGAGAGACATTATAAAACTATTGCACACAGACGAGGGGCTGTGAGAGTCCCATACAGGATATTAATGGGCTATCAAATATTATATCAAATGCTAATGAGAATAATCTCATAATAGCTCTCATAATACACCGCATAACAGTAATTACCCTTTATTAGCACTCGTTTTGGAACTATAGTTCCTATAGAAACTGCCTTCCAGCATACAAACATCTGTTTGCGATGACATTGAAGCAGTAGGTTTAAAGAACATCTTCTACACTTCACAAACTGAAACCTAACCTTTTATCATGTGTGTGTGTGTTTGTGCATGCCTGTTGTGTGTGACCAGGATATTTTTACAGTAAACATGTATATGTGAGCAAGATCAGCCTGGTGGGCAGGAAGCACTGACATTAAACAGGCATTTTGTGGCACTGCTAGGTACAGCCTACTTCGAAAGCCACGTTGAATATTTTACCTCACTAAAAAGTCGTAGAAATTGCTGGTAGCAGGAATTACAGTATTTTCCTCCATGGGACAGTGTGGACTTTAGACCTCGCCCAGGGCTGTTGTTTAACTGCAATAATACAGCAGAGGCTGTGTGATATCAGCAGAGCTATGGCTATGTTAGTGTGTAGCACTTCACCATCCTTCCTTTGCCTTTGATCTCAGCACATTGTCCCCACCGTGTTGTCATGTAGTTTTGCATAAATAAAACACACCATTTGTCACATCGGGACTGAATACCCATCCAAGCCTAATACTATTTCCATTTCTCAAATGCAAGCTTTATGAAAGGCATGCAGTGTTTTGTATAATGCTATGGGCATTATACTTGTAAACCAAGCAGAAAATACAGCAGAACTGAGGGAATGCAGTGTGTGTGTGTGTGTGTGTGTGTGTGTGTGCGCGCGTGTGTGTGTGTGTGGGTGCGTGCATGCGCGCGCGTGTGTGTGTGCATGCATGTGTGTGTGTTGTGTACCTGGCAAAGCTATACATATGGGGCACAAATTTGTGTTCCTCAGTAATCTAACAGTGCTTTTCTTAGTTATTGTGTTTTTACTGATAAAAAAAAAAGTGCCAAAACACTGCTTTACTGACAAACTAGGGTTAGGAATGGATTTAGTCTGGGTACAGTTTAGCATTCTTTTATATTATTATTTATAATTATGATATTAGTTATATTGGAGTAATGGTGTCTCTAATTTGGCTACATGGTAGAAAATCTCTTCCTCTACCTCCTCTTCCTTGCCACTCCCTCACATTCTGACTCTCTGTCCTCTTTGTCTCTGATTGGCAGCTATTTTTAAGCTGCAACCTTCAACAACCTGGTGGCCGTCTGAACTGGCTGATATTGGTGGTGTCAGCTCATTTGAAATTAAGTAAAATCAATTCTGACTTTGAGGTATTGACAAGAGTGAACAGGTCTGAGAAAGAGTTCAAGCAATTTAGAAAGTTGTTTCCCTCTCCCTGAATTACCATCGGAACCTCCCCTAATGGAAACGCGGCTTATAATGGGAGCCAGTGTGGTGGAAAACCCATCCAGTCTGCCAATTTAAAGTCATTTTAGTACAAAAACAGTTGAACTTGGTTGTTGACAAAGACTTTATTCACTAAGTTTGCCTAGAAGCATGTAGACCATTTTCAATACAATACAACCACTGCATAACAAAGTAAACCCACCATAACAGCTGCCGAGTCTCAAGAGACAATAGAGTTGATCAACCCGGAGAGTGATCTAAGAATCATCCCAGAAGAATCTCCCAGGTGTGCCTCCCAGATGAGTCTCTCTGTGCTGCTCTGAGTATCTACCTTTTAAACCCTCTTACAGTCCCCGCAATGTATTAATAGCACTGTGTACTTTCCCCGAAACTCAAAGTGTGCTTACAACAACCCACATTTCATTTCAAGAAAAGTCTCCTATTGTTTTCCATTCAGTGTCTCTGAACTTTTCACCTGTGGTGTTGTGTGTGTCTGTCTGGGTGTGCATGCACCTGCAGCATCTCTCTTATTTCCTGTGTATGTGTATGCATGTTTCCAAATTCTGCATGACAGCACTTTTGCTTTGCAGGTCGAGGGTCAGCAGAGCAGAAAGAATCTACAAACCTTGATGTAACTCCTCTGTTTTGTTTAGCATTATCTTGTAACAACTTTGTTTATTGTTTAACACACAAAATAATTACCACATCAGTACCCCACAAGGATGGAAATGCAAACGTATGTGTGTGTATATTTGCGCATGTGAGACAGAGAGAGAGAGAGAGAGAGAGAGAGAGAGAAAGACTCATAGAAAGACCAAGCAGGTCCTCTTTAACTTGCCTCTGTGCCCACCTGCCATTTCGGAAATAAAAGACCATACTGAGGTGAATTACTGTGTGTAATTAGGCTTTCACCTGGAAAGACATATCCATCTCTCACACCCAACCACAGACTTGGAGAACATCTTCAGAATACTGTTTAAAGCCATCGATCCCTCTCTAACTCTGCAACTTCAAATGAGATGCTTTATAGCCACTCTCAAACCGACAGTATGTTCGCAACAAATGCTATGCAATAAATGTGTTTGGTATGTTGACGTCACAAAGTGACTAACTGCAGACCTTCATCTAAGAGTCTGATTAAATGTGTAACCCTGGATAACTGGAAAACTGTTTAACTGGGGGAGGAGAAGCAAGCAGGCGTACGGCTCATTCCTATCACTTTACCATTGCACTGTACTATAGCCGAGAAGTATTTTTTACCACAGTCATGTCACCGCAGAGCTTGCTGCCTCAGCTGCTTGACACCAAGACGAGTCCTGAGGATATCTGACAGCACTGGGCCCGCCCGGCAATCACACCTCTCTGATTTGTGTGAGGAGTGTACGCATCCACAGGCGCATGATTCTGACTGGCTGGCACACACAGAAATAGAAACCACAAGAGGGTTTGGAGACTGTGAGGGTGTCATGGTTGGTGGGCTGGGGACTGAATAATCAGATCTAACTTATTTTTTTCTCTACAAATGTTATCTTCTCCAAGACGTATTCTGACATGTCGTTGGAGATGCGGCTGACATTTTATGTAGTGTTTTTTTTTTTTTGCTGTCATCTACCAGGCAGTGTGCTTACATTCCAAAGGAAAAACTGACTATTGCAACACAGCAACAATGAAAATATTATCAGGAGTGAATTATTATAAAAATGTGTTTTTTTTTCTTTAGTTTACACAACATATGGCTAAATAGGTGTTCAGTTGTGTAGATTATTTTTATTCAGTAAAGGTTCAGTATTAATCATTTGGATGTGACTCTCCCAGCTTTGGTAAACTTGCCATTGGGCAGATCATGACATCATGAAGTATGTCAGCTTGAGAATGCATACCAATGTTTAAATGTCATAACACAACCACGACCATACTTGCAGTACATTTCTGCAGAATCTTATCACAGATGGGATACAGCAAATCGGACTCATCCAATTCACTAAGTTGTCAATGGACAGGGATATGCCATCATGTGACTTGTCATCTAGCTATTCTCTATGGCAGAGGAGAGAAAGGGAGAGAGAGAGAGAGAGAGAGAGAGAGAGAGAGAGAGAGAGACAGAGACAGAGAGAGAGAGACAGAGAGAGAGACAGAGACAGACAGAGAGAGCGAGAGAGAGAGAATGTTATATATAGCCTATATATACACCCCTGATCAAAATCTTAAGACCAGTTGAAAAATTGCAAGAATTCCCATTTTGCACTGTTGGATGTTAAGAAGGTTCTGAGTAGTGCTTCAAAATGCAAAAAGAAGAAACGGGAGTGAGACAAGAAAACATTTTGAGTAAGCAACTTATTGCAAACAACCATTACAGTTTTTCTCTATCGCTTTGGTACATTTCTCGAATCTTTCTTGTAATTTGCAGAAGATCGAGTGCATTTCTCAAAACAGTTTGGACAAATAGCAAAACACCGTGGATCACCTGTAAAAGCCAGTCTCTTGCTCAAAATGCTTAGTTCATCCCTCAAAAGCAAGTTTTTGTGTCAATATACGTGTCAGTGCCATCAGAATGTTTAGTCATTGTGTCACTGTGTACGGATAAGACAGTCAAATTCATTAGTCATGTTGGCAATTGAATAGTGCACTTCGAAGGGACATTTTGATGTAAAATGTGGTTTAGGTGGGATGACAAGTGTACATTTCACCTCATATAATGTATAAGATTGATTGATTGTAAAAGACAAGATTCACATTTACAGAATGACTTCTTTATTGGCAGACATTGACATTGCAGTGCGTAAAGAAAAAAAAGACAGTACTGGACAGAACAAAGGTAAAATACAGTAAGTAAACATAGGTCAAAAATATAAACATATATCATACAGTAAGTAAACAAAAAATATGAACATCTCCCTAAATTCTAAATCCTTATCCTGATCTTCAGCTTCTTCACATTCTCGTCTGTCAGGCCACGAATTTTCACCCACGTGACACCGGCAGCGTGGATAGCATCTTCTGGAGTGCCTAATCCCTCCTCTTCCAAATCCTCCACCATGCAGCCTCACCCCTCTTCCTCTCCTTCTCCCTGTTGTTGTCCATTTTTTTGTCCTTCCATTGTCAGACATTGTAACTTTGTATTGTGCTCTGGTTATATACTTTCCAGTAGATCGTTCATGAGATGCTTGAGATGCTTGAGCTCATTCAGAAAACTGTTGATCATTGGTTTCTCAACTGTCTTCATTAGAAAAAGTCTACATTCAAGCAATTTACCAATTTAGATCATATTTACAAATGTCTTATGGAAATGTATAGAAATGTGCTTGACATGTTATGATAGCTTGGTAAATCATTTTGCACGTTAAGACTTATACGATGAACTATAGCCTAAATGTTTTGAGGAGTGAGACTATTTGATAGATTCCCATAACAAAGCATTTTGATTAGCATGACAAAGGCAATTGATAATGTACGAAAAAACTGAGAATTGTACACAATCATTTGCATGGATGGACAAAAGCATTTGCAATTTGTTCAATGCAATGAGAAATTGCCTTTTTCATCTGCACAAATGGCATGATGATGTGACAATTGAACAAGAACTTTTGAGAATTTCAATTCTGATGTGAGAAATGTACCAAACCAATTGAGAAAAACTGTAAACTGAAATAGGCTGTTCATCAGCTGATCAAACATTTAAGACCACATCTGGAAAAAAAAAAAAAAAAACCCTAAAATAGAAATAAAACTTTCAAGAAAAGGACTCAGTAATGAGTGTCTGTGTCATTCTTGTTAATCACCTTATTGCGGCTAACTGGTAATCAACAAAAAAGGTTCAAACGCCGCAGTAGGCTAAGCACGGGAAACAATTGTCTTACGCGCACTGATGTAATGTCCACACTCGTTCCATACAGTTCGGTAGTTTATTGTTCACCATATTCACACACAAGCCAGATCTCCAATAGTCCACATAGCGATGCAAGGTAGAACAAAATAAGCATATAAAATCATACTATTACGGAGCGTGTGGTCTGTGCAGTACACAAAAGGTAGCCTTCCCCTGCTCACCCCACGCCAAACTGAATACCCCGGTGTGCAGGTGAGCCTAATTAGTATAGCTCCTAATCGTGCACCACACACACCCGCTGCAACCCCACATCCAATCAACACACATATGCAAATAAAATGAAAACACCACACACACACGCATCTTGATTGGCCCAAGTTATTTTTAAATAAAAACTATTTATGGCTCCTACATTCCGGCCCCTAATTATGCTCAAGCTATAATTACAAATTACTATATATGTAGGAGACAAAGAATAAACACTAATAATCTGTGTTTCATATTACACTCTGTAAGCTAACCATAAAGCCACTATAAGTGGGTCACACTCCTAAAATTGATTTATTTTTATTTATTTATTTTTTTTTGTGTCAATATTTGTGTTAATTATATTAGTGTTTTGTCCATACAACTCCTCATAAATCCTCTACTTCCTGAAGAAGACATATTTTAGTGATAGGTCTATCCAAAAATCCTGTTTTTGTCCTGATACGAACTCGACGGACATATCCTCTTCTATCCTGTTGTGCTTCCACAACCCTTCCAGTGAGCCACGAGTTGCGTGGAGCACTGTCATCCACGACAATAACAAGGTCTCCAGGGACAAAGTTCCGTTTAATGCCCTGCCACTTCTGCCGTTCCTGAAGCAGAGGCAAGTACTCCCTGACCCATCGCCTCCAAAACAGGTCAGACATGTATTGAACCTGTCTCCAGCGTCGACGGGCATACATGTCTTCTTTCTGGAACACTCCTGGTGGTAATGACGGTTTGCACTTGAGCAGCAAGAGATGGTTGGGTGTCAGTGCTTCCAGGTCATTTAAGTCAGTTGATGCTTTAGTTATGGGGCGGCTGTTAATGACGGCTTCAACCTCGCAAAACACTGTGTGGAGGCCTTCTTCGTCAAGGTTCTGTGTTCGCAAGATGGAGTTCAAAACTTTCCTCACAGACCTTATTAGCCGCTCCCACACTCCGCCATGATGAGACCCAGCGGGGGGATTAAATGTCCACTTCACACCTTTCTGGAGAAGCAAGTCACTGATCTGTACATGATTCCATCTTCCTATTGCCTCTTTCAGTTCACGCTCGGCACCGACGAAATTCGTCCCATTGTCCGACTGCAACTCCAGCACTTGACCTCGTCTTGCCACGAAGCGTCTGAGGGCATGGATGAAGGAATCCGTGTCCAAGGATGACAGCACCTCCAAGTGTATAGCTCTTATAGCCAGGCATGTAAAGATTACTCCATACCTCTTGATCGTACTTCGCCCTCGCTTAATCTCAAAAGGTCCAAAGCAGTCCACCCCTACTCGGGTGAAAGGTGGCTCATCAGGAGAAACTCTATCATGTGGAAGGTCCGCCATGTACTGATTTCCTGGTGTTGCACTCAGGCAACGACAAACCACGCACTTTGACAGAGTCTTCCTTATGGCAACACAAGCTCCTGGAATCCAGTACTTCTGGCGCAACTGCGACAGCATGTGGTTACATCCACCATGACCCGTGGCTTGATGCACATGATTGAGAATGAGAGCAGAGAGGTGGAAGTCCTTAGCCAATATAGCTGGATGTCTTGCCTCATCTGGCATGGCTGCCCGATCAAGTCTACCGCCGACTCTCAGCACACCATCCTCCAAGATGGGATCAAGCTTGTAAAGGTGACTGCTCTTTTTCACCCTTTCACCATTCTGCAAACAGATCAGCTCATCTGGAAACCTCCTTCTTTGACAAAAGCAAATAATTGCCTTTTCAGCTCTGGAGAACTCCTCCATTGAAAGGGGTCCCTTCCCTACGGCCTTTGCCTTAACACATTGCATCTCCTCCTGCAGCCTCCTTTTCAGCTGTTCTTCACCCATATCAGACTGAGTGAGGACTTCCTTCAGCTGTTTCCTCCTTCGTCCAAGATCCAACAACAACCCCTTGAACCGAAGCAGCCAGCCAACCGCTCTTCTCAGCCGATTCCAAGAGGAGAAGTGTGCAATGAAGCACATGACCGGGTCAGTCTGTTCTTTGACCCGGACTGCATTCACAGGGTCAGGGTCTTCTAAAGAGATCTTTCCAGACAGGTCAATGTTCGCTGGCCACTTTACTTCAGGTTCCATGAGAAAACTTGGCCCAAACAACCATACTTTAGACTTCAGGAAGCTATTCACCTTAGCTCCCCTAGAGGCCAAGTCTGCTGGGTTACTGGACGTATTCACGTACCTCCATTGAAATGACTCAGATGTGGCAAGAATTTCTGCTACACGATTTGCCATGAAGGTTTTAAATCTTGAAGTCTTGTTGTTAATGTACTTAAGCACTGAGGTACTATCGCTCCAGAAAACGGATTCTCGCAACGGCATCCTCAACTCCTTTCTCCACAGCTTATCCATCCTACTTGCCACTACTGCAGCTGTTAACTCCATGCGTGGGATAGTGATGGATTTCAATGGTGCCACACGGGCTTTTCCCAGTACAAAGGCACAGTGAGCCTGTCCTTGGACATCATGCTGTAACATGTAGGTCACCGTCCCATATCCATCTTCACTCGCATCCGCAAAGTGGTGAAGCTGGGTGGAAGAGACTTCTCCAAAATCAGGAGGCTTAAAGCACCTCACAACCTTAAAATCCTCCAGCTCATGGAGCTCCTTCAACCAAGTGGTCCATTCTTGAGCAGCGGCATCTGGCAGTGCGTCATCCCAGCCCAGCTGACACCTACACAGATTCTGAAGGACTCTTTTAGCAACAAGTACAACTGGTGACAGGAATCCTAAGGGATCATAGATGGAACTGATAACAGATAAGATCCCTCTTCTTGTCAGGGGCCTGTCCCGCAGTGTAATCTTGAACTTGAAAGAGTCCGACTGAACGCACCACTGAATTCCAAGAGCCCTTTCTACTGGTAAGTTGTCACTGTCCAAATCCAGGTCTTTAACTTCAAGAGATCGATCTTCTTGAGGAATAGCCGCAAGAACAATGTTACTAATCCATTTTGTGAGCTGAAATCCTCCTTTGCGACAAAGTGCACGGAGCTCCTGATAAAGGGATATAGCCTCTTGTTCAGAGCTAACTGATGCCAGACAATCATCAACATAAAAATTATAAAAGACAGTGTCGACAGCCCTTTGGCTAAATTGGACTTGGTTGTCTTCAGCGCATTTTCTCAGGGCGAAAGCTGCACAGCTAGGAGATGATGTAGCTCCAAACAGATGGACAACCATTCTATGCTCCATCAGATCTTCGGCCACCATAGAAACCGTAACAGATCAAAGTTTGTTCTTGGAACTTTGACCTGATGAAACATAGCCGTGATGTCTGCCATAAGTACAATAGGCTCCTTTCGGAATCTACTTATAACACCAATCAATGAACTGGTGAGATCTGGGCCTTGAAGAAGTTGTGCATTTAGAGATGTTCCCTGAAAAGTCGCTGCACAATCAAAGACTACTCTCAGTTTCTTCTTCTGCGGGTGGTACACCCCATGGTGTGGGATGTACCAAACCCTCCCATTACCATGGTCTAAATCCTCTGCGGGCACCCTCTCAGCAAAGCCATTTAATATCAGGTCACTCATGAAGTCTGTATAGTGAGCGTGGAACAGACAAACCTCCTTTTGAGGCCCAAAGCACGCTGCACTGCAACATTCCTGTTGTTGGGCATTTTCATATCTCCTTTCCTCAAGGGCAAGCCGATGCTGTAATGGCCATCAACCAACTTCACTGACTCATTGACAGACTCCATGAACTGATCTTCTCTAGACAGCCCTGGCTGTTCATCTTGAACACATTCAGGGAAGTCAACCTTTGTCTGCTGATCCCACAGATCCTCGAGTGTAACGACAGAGATCCTGTTAACTGCAACTTCTCGTTTGACACAGGTGGAGTCATCAATGCAGTCCCCTCTCAGTGGACCATTCACGGTCCATCCCAATATGGTCTTCACTGCATAAGGGCCGTCATCTACACCTCGAATGACTTCCCACGGTTCCAAGGCCCTCGGAACATTTGTCCCAATGAGCAGATCCACCTCAGAGTCAATTTCTGTTAATCCAACATCCTTCAGATGTGTCCAATTAAGTAGGTCTTCATGCCTGGGAATGTTGCCTTGATGGACGGGCATGCATTTCTGTGTGAAGAGCTCCGGTAGCGCACAGAAACAGTCTGTGTCCAGTCCAGCTACCTCCAGGTCCTTCACAATGTAGCTGCTGACTACCTTCTCTTGACCCATTGTCCTGAGGAGGATGCCAGTTTTTCTTCCAGTAACATTCAGCCTGTTCATGAGGCGTTCGGTACAAAATGAAGCCGAACTCCCAGGATCCAGGAAGGCGTACGTGACAACAATTTCATTCCCCTTTTTAGACTTCACCTGAACAGGCAAGATTGCAAGTGTACAGTCGCGCTCGCCGGCCCCAGTAAGCCCACTAGATTGTACAACGATTGGACCACTGCCACTTGCCCCCCCTACTTCCCTCTGGTCTCCTTGCTTCACCTTTGCTGAACCAGATTCTGCTTCTTTTGAGCGGATGTGCAACAAAGTAGGATGCCTGAGATGGCACACTTTACAGAAAAGGCGTTTTTTTACAGTCTTTACTTCTGTGTCCAATACACAAACAGCCATAGCACACGCCATTTTCCTTCAAGAAAGACATCTTGTCACTGTGCACTTTCCTTTCCAACAGAAGGCACAAGTCCAAAGTATGCCCTGCTCCACAAAACAAGCAACTCTGTGTGACCGGTGAGTCTCTCTCTCTTTTAACATCACATTCCACCTTCTTGTCATAGTGCTGTAATTCTTTGTCCATAGTAGCAATAGTAGTGGCAAAGCTACTTCCTTTGGCTTTAGTAGAATAAGGTTGAGATTTAACGTATTTCACGTCTCTTCTTACAGTGGCTGGAGGATCATGTAACATTAAATCTCCGAACAGCGGGTCACTTGCGATTTTAACTTGCCTCTCTACAAACTCAACAATATCATGAAAGGAAGCTCTGCGATTTAATCTTTCTTGTAAATTACAAGCAACTTCTCTCCATCTCTCCTTGAGCTTGTATGGTAGTTTTTTTTACCACTGTTTGCATGTTACTTGGTGTATCCAACTCCAAACAAAAATTAATTCCTCCCATTGCGTTACTGCACTGTCTCAAGAAGATGCTGTATGCTTGTAGGGCTCTTACGTCTTCAGATTTTATTACAGGCCAGGCGAAAATCTTTCCCATATAGGCAGCAGCTATCTTCATGGGGTTACCGAAATGCTCCTGTAGCAATGACTTGTCCTTGGCGTATCCTTCCTCCTCGCGCATGTACTCACAGCCTCGAACCAGCTCTCGAGGCTGCCCTCTAGTGTATTGCTCAAGGAAATACAGGCGTTCTTTGGCACTGTAGGTTTTTTGCTCAATGTTATGTTCAAATGACCTCATAAATGTTTGAAATTGTAATGAGTCTCCATCAAAGGTTTGCATGTCTCGTCTTGGGAGTAAAGAGAAATACTGCTGCTCCACTAGCATTGATGTAATTTCATTCTGTTTTTGCAGGACTGTTACCAGAGGATCAGGCTCAGAACTCTGCATTCTCGATGTAGCCAGGAGTGGTTGAAACTGAGGCTGTAGATGTTCCGAAGGCAGGTGACTAGGCATGGCTTGAGAATGTAACACCATATTTTCTCTCAGAATTAGTGGTTGACTAAACGGTATAGCCTGCGAATGTTTCACTTTAGGCCTAGCGTCCAGTAAGTGGTCTCTTGCCGCACCATGCCGTGGTGGTTGCACTGATGTCTTTGGGACGAATGTATCAGCTTCCATATTCAATAAGTTAACCTCTCTCTTCCTTCTTTCCAAATAGGAATTCATTCCATCCACTTTGCTCCCACTGACGTCAGATGGACAAGACACTCTGAGGACATTTAGTTTAGCTTCAGAGGCAGCAATCTCCATATCCAGATCTAATTGTTCCTTCCTTTTTCTAAGCAACTGCTCCTCCTCTTCCAAAGCATGTTTATTTTTTAACAGCCTCTGGCGAGCCATGAGTGCAGCCATCTCGGCCTCAGCCTTGATGCGTGCTGAGCGGGTAGATGAAGTAGTGGATTGTCTAGAAATATTAGAAATACTGTCACTTGGGCTTATGTCATCGTCCAACTGCTTAGCAAAATCTGTTACTATATCAAGACTTCCAGCATTCTGATTATGTTCAGTCAAATGAGTATCGAATGTAGGGTCCGGAACAACAGGTGCCTTCTCACTTTGTGGCACACCAGTGAGGGAGCTCTCTGGATGGTCTTGTACCTCACTAGCTTGGCCCTTCACATCGGAGAGCCATTTTGTGACTTCACTAATAAAGGAAACATTACGCATATGTATATTTATGAACCAAGCATGTTGTTTGTCTTGCTCCTCTTGAGGCAACATTGGTACAACAGTGTTATGAAGCCGAGTTGCATCTTTAAAGAGTGCATGACAATTTTGAAGATGAGATTGTACAATTTGTATACTTTGTTCATTTTGCTCTTGCATAAAGCCTTTTATTACTTTCATAAGATTTGTAAGTGTACTTATCTTTGTTTGTCTCTCCTTCAATTTTATATTGAAGTGCTTTAACAGTTAATTTAACAGGTCTTTTTTCTAAATCTTCATTTTCTTCTAGACTTTCTTCAAGACACCCATTTAACTTTTCCAGACTCATTTTGATATAGGAATAACCATACCCCAATTATCACAACATTAATTCACAACAACATTCACAATTCACAGCAAGAAATAAAATTGAAATGTTCAGTAAAGCAACAGCGTTTGCCAACACAATTTCAGTAATTTACAACAGTCTTATATCATGACAATGTCCATTAGTCATATTGTAAGAACAACAATATTGGCCGAGTCGCCTACCAGGCCACAACTGCGGCCTTCGGAAGATATTCACCGTACTACAAGTCAGTCAAAGAGTATTACAATACCTCAGTTCCAACAGCGAGTCTATAATGACGAAACGTAGTAATCCAGCAAACAGAACACCAGGAATTAATGAAGCAGTTCAGTAGAATTCACCACACTGCTATTCAACAGCGTTGCGATACCTCCATTCCAACGGCGAGGCTCAAATTCCAGCGGAGAGACTGCTACGATGATCACAGCAGTAGTTACCCTCGTTGTAATCCAGCAAACGGATCATCAGCCATGAATGAATTGCCGCATTTGACTTGAGCTAGACGTTTGCATCCGTTTGCAGCCTGACGCTGAAAATGTTGCATTGTGGTTAGAAATTGTGTCCGACATGCCCGAAATGTGTGAGGTTGTCACGAGTTGTCACAACAATGCGACCATGACACATGACCCGAAAACTCGCGGGAGCATGACGCTTACAGACAAATCGTACAGACCTTTGCAGTTGCCTCCACACAACTGCAAGTGGCTAGCTAACGCCTCCTCGGTGACGCTACTTTGCCATGGTTGGTTAAAAGTTCACTGACGTCTGTGCAGGTGCATTGTCCGGTGCTCCCCGACTGGACTTGTCATCTAAAGTGTACGTTATTGTACTCCAATTTGAAGATATATCTCTTCTCTTTATTTTTACCTTGTTCTGATGGTTTATCTGACGCTGTGAAGCCTGGCCCATTATTTATTTAATTATTAATCCCATTTCTATTTCATTGTCCGTGTTATATACCTACTTATGGTCTTTGTTTTATGGTTTTGCTGTCTTAGTTTTCATGTTTGTGTTGTGGAGCACTTTGGGGCAACTCGTTTTGTTCCAATGTTAATCTAAACAATAAGAAAGACTGGACTTGAATTAAACTCGCAGTGCACCCCACTACAACCATAGACTGTAGAGGACTACAACCCCCGCCCTCCCTCTCCACACATGACTTGTGTGTCATCTGCTACGATGATCGGGGAGGCGCGAGCTCAGTCTCGTTAGGATTTGTGTTCGACTTTATTTTCCTCATTTAATGCCCACCCCTGCTGTGACCAGCAATTCTCGTTGACGTATGCAGCCAGTTGCAGACGGGCGGACTGGAATCTCGAACGAGCCTAATCAAAGGCACCGACACCGACGTAGACACAGCTTCTCCAATCGTCTCGCAGAACAGCAAGCTGCTTGTGGATGAGCGAAGACACCAACGACGGCGTGGCCAATAACTTCTCCAATTATAATCCAACGATAGGCCTCTTCCAATTCGATCCCAGGAAATCCAGCAACAACGTTCAAGCGATTCGCCTTGATGAGCAACTTTTGTGTACAATTATTGCGGCTAACTGGTAATCAACAAAAAAGGTTCAAACGCCGCAGTAGGCTAAGCACGGGAAACAATTGTCTTACGCGCACTGATGTAATGTCCACACTCGTTCCATACAGTTCGGTAGTTTATTGTTCACCATATTCACACACAAGCCAGATCTCCAATAGTCCACATAGCGATGCAAGGTAGAACAAAATAAGCATATAAAATCATACTATTACGGAGCGTGTGGTCTGTGCGGTACACAAAAGGTAGCCTTCCCCTGCTCACCCCACGCCAAACTGAATACCCCGGTGTGCAGGTGAGCCTAATTAGTATAGCTCCTAATCGTGCACCACACACACCCGCTGCAACCCCACATCCAATCAACACACATATGCAAATAAAATGAAAACACCACACACACGCATCTTGATTGGCCCAAGTTATTTTTAAATAAAAACTATTTATGGCTCCTACACACCTCAAAAATGTGTTTTGGCATGCCTGATGCTAGTGTTTTCAGGAGGCTAGTGGGAATGTTGTTCCAAGTGGTGAAGATGGCTTCATGGAGGGCATCCACTGTCTGGAACTGGTGTGCATTTTTATAAACTTCCCTTGCCATCCAACTCCAAATGTTTTCAATTGGGTTTAGATCAGGGGAACATGCAGGATGGTTCAAAAGAGTGATGTTATTGCTCTGGAAGAAGCCCTTTGTCAGGTGGGCATTGTAAACTGCAGCGTTGTCCTGTTGAAAAACCCAGTCAGTACCACACAGACGATGGCCTTCGGTCATGAGGGATGTCCCCTGCAACATCTCCACATAGCCAGCTGCCGTTTGACGCACCTGCACAACCTGAAGCTCCATTGTTCCACTGAAGGAACCCCTTCCAATTTTCTTTCACCTTTCAATGTCTCATGTTTGGTGCTCTCATGCAAACTCCAAACGGGCAATTTTTGCAATTTTTCATACATACAATACATACATATTATGGCATGCCGTTTAGGAAATTAAAGAATATATTGAATGAAACTTGAATATATGGAATGAATGTTTGAATATATTGAATGAACGCTTGAATATATGGAATGAAACTTGAATATATGGAATGGATGTTTGAATATATGGAATGAAACCTGAATATATGGAATGAAACCGGAATATATTGAATGAAACTTGAATATATGGAATGAAACTTGAATATATGGAATGAAACCTGAATATATTGAATGAACGCTTGAATATATTGAATGAAACTTGAATATATGGAATGAATGCTTGAATATATTGAATGAAACTTGAAAACTGACGTCATGCCGGCACTAGCGCCATCTTTTGTTTTGATGTCAGTTGGTACGGTGCAGCTAGAGGTTTGCCATTATGAGCGACACTGCCAAAAATGTAGTTGCAGCAATATTAGGCAATGAAGAAGCAATTAACACCCTGGCAAATGCCTGCCATTTTACTAGCCAAAATACCAACGTTAATTATTACCGCTCTATGGACCAAGAAATACATTCTTTATTCAACAGAGGCAGACATCAGGCTAACTTTCCAAGAGACATGCCTGCTCTCTCACAGGAGGCACCTGCCCCTATCTACAACCTGCGTCCACGAAAGGTCCCAAGGCAGAAGAGGTAAGGAAATAATTGAATGCGTTTTAATTGAGGTTGAGAAAAGTTTAATTTCGTTTTTGCTAATTAGTCACATCGAACAACAGAAATATCAGAGATGTTCAATATGCTATTTGGCAGCAATTCGCTAATTAGCGGCTAATTTTACAGTAATGCGCTTTTCTATTATCTTACTCAAAGAGGGAGAAGGTTAAGGAGAGACAACCCTTTCCAGTTGTCTCATGAGAGATGTCAATGCATCTAGCACAGAAACATACACTTAACTATCACTACATGCACTGACATCTCTCATGAGACAACAGGAATGGTTTGTCCTTCTCCCTCTTTAAGATAATAGAAAGGTTGCTTGTTATTACTGTAAAATTAGCCGCTAATTAGCGATTAGCTTACTGCTAAATAGAATGCTGCTACATCTCATATTTCTGTTGTTCGCTGTGACTAATTAGCGAAAACAAAATTAAACATCAACCGCAGTTAAAATGCATTAAATTATTTCCTTACCTCTGTATCTTGGGCCCTTAAGTGTTTATGGACGAAGATTGTAGATAGGGGCAGCAGGTGCCTCCTCTGAGGGCGCAATCATGTTTCTCGGAAAGTTAGCCTGATACACCTGGCTTGTGAGGTTCATATGTCTGCCACGACTGAAAAGAATGAATTTATTGGTCCGTAGAGCAGTACAAGTTAATATTAGTATTTCGGCCATGTAAAATTACAAGCATTTGCCAGGGTTTCGATTACTTCCTCATAACTTAATATTGCTGCAATTATTTTGCATAGTTGCTAGCAGCAACATAGGTACACAACAGTGCCGTGAAGTCAGTTTCATTCAATATATTCAAGCATTCATTCCATTTATTCAAGTTTCATTCCATATATTCAAACATTCATTCAATATATTCAGTTTTCATTCCATATATTCAAACATTCATTCCATATATTCAAGTTTCATTCAATATATTCAAGTGTTCATTCAATATATTCAAACATTCATTCCATATATTCAAGTTTCATTCCATATATTCAAGCATTCATTCCATTTATTCAAGTTTCATTCAATATATTCAAACATTCATTCAATATATTCAGTTTTCATTCCATATATTCAAACATTCATTCCATATATTCAAGTTTCATTCAATATATTCAAGTGTTCATTCAATATATTCAAACATTCATTCCATATATTCAAGTTCCATTCAATATATTCAAGTTTCATTCAGTATATTCAGGTTTCATTCCATATATTCAAACATTCATTCCATATATTCAGACATCCATTCAATATATTCTTTAATTTCCTAAACGGCATGCCATAATATGTATTATCAATGACTGATCAATGACTTTATTGGAGACCATAACGTGGATTTTTTATGCCTCACGGAAACTTGGCAACAAAACAATGATTACTTCCACCTGAATCAAGCAGTCCCACCGGGATTTGTTTTCATCAGTAAACCTCGCTCTTCCGGGAGAGGAGGCGGTCTTGCACTGCTCTATCGCGATAACATCAAACTCACGCGCCTGGATATTCCTGTTCAATCCTCCTTTGAGCTGCTGGCTGTTAAACTCTGTGGACCTACACCTACTATTGTTGTGGTAATGTACAGACCACCTAAACCATCAAGTGTTTTTATTTCTGAACTGTCAACTGTTCTAACAACTGTGAGTGCAATGTCTCCTAATATTGTTTTAATGGGTGATTTTAATATACACTTGGATACTTATTCCAGTATGTATGTAAAAGACTTTTTGGGCATTCTTGATTGCATGGGCATTACACAGTATGTTGACTTTCCCACTCACAACAAAGGACATACTTTAGACCTGGTCTGCACCTCTGGTATTACACCTAGTAACTTCAGTACTGCTGAGCTACCCATCTCTGATCACAAGTGTGTACTATTTGACACTTACCTCCCCACCATAAAGTGTAAAACTCAACGTGTGATGTCATATAGAAATCTAAAAAAAATCAAAGCTGAAGAACTCAGTTCTGTAATTGCCTCCTATCCTTGCCCTGATTCTGATACGTCATTGGAGGAATTAGTTGACTACTACAACAACTGTATGTCTACAGCACTTAACATTGTTGCCCCCTTGAAGGCTAGGACCGTCTCATTTATACACTCCTCACCCTGGTTCACCTCTGAACTCCGTCAAATGAAGTCCAAGGGACGGCGCCTGGAGCGGTTATCAAAAAAGACTGGCCTTGTTGTGCATAAGGAGATGTACGCTGAGCACATCCTTCAGTACAAAAACTCCATTTCTGCTGCGAAAACATCATACTATGCAAAGACCATCCGTGAAGGAGGAAGAAACACCAGGACTCTGTTTTCTATTGTAAATGGGCTACTTAAACCACCTGATAACACCATGCATCAGTTACTAAAATCACCAGTGACCACCCCCAACAATGACATCCCAAATGACCATTGCTCTGCTTTCCTGAATTTTTTTGATTCTAAAATTGCCAACATCCACAAACAGCTGGCCTCTGCAAATATCATGCAGCCTGAACTGGTGGCAGCAATTACAACAACACTGACCTCATCTGGTGCCTTGCATGGCTTCAGCTTTCCAACTGAGGAGTACATTTCTGAGCTCATTACGAAATCAAACTCTTCCACATGTCTCTTGGATCCCATTCCCACCTCACTAGTTAAAGTATGCCTACCAGTTATAATAACACCGATAACCTCCATTATAAAATCCTCTCTGACAACCGGCACAGTTCCATCATCACTAAAAGTTGCCATGATTAGACCAACACTGAAAAAACCCGGACTGGACTGTAATGACCTCAACAACTATCGTCCCATATCCAACCTACCTTTCATCTCCAAAATACTTGAGAAAGTAGTTGCATCCCAACTCCAGGCATACCTCCAACATCATCACCTTTTTGAGCAATTTCAATCTGGCTTTCGCCCTCAGCATAGTACTGAAACAGCACTCATTAAGATCACAAATGATCTCCTTTGTGCAGCTGATGCTGGTCTACTGTCCATCCTCATCCTTTTGGACCTTAGTGCTGCTTTTGACACAATATCCCATCAACTTTTGTTAGAGCGGCTAATGAGCATAGGAGTCTGTGGCACTGCCTATAAGTGGTTTGAGAGCTACCTATCGGAACGAACCTACTTTGTTCAGATCCAGGACCAGCGATCTGAAAACTCTACCCTCCATCGCGGTGTTCCACAGGGATCAGTACTGGGGCCACTTCTGTTTATTGTCTACCTTCTTCCTCTTGGTAACATCTTCAGGCACTATGGAATCCAGTTTCACTCATATGCTGATGACACCCAGCTTTATGTATCCACTAGTCCCACTGCCAGTCTCCCACCAAATGGTCTTACTGCCTGTCTCCATGATATACAGGCATGGATGACACAAAACTATCTCAAATTGAACAGCAATAAAACAGAAGTTCTCCTTATTGGGACCACAACAACTCAGCAAAAAAATGACATTGCTTCAGTGTCTGTAGGTGATGACGTCATACCAGTCTCCAAACATGTAAAGAGCCTTGGAGTTATCTTGGACAGCACCCTCTCCTTCTCAAATCACATCAGTAATGTCTGTCGAACTGCATTTTTCCATCTAAGGAACATCTCTAGACTGCGCCCTGCACTTACCCAGCACTCTGCTGAAGTGCTTGTCAACAGCTTGGTAACATCTCGGATTGACTACTGCAATGCAATTCTGTCAGGCATCCCCAAGAAACTTTCTCACCGTCTTCAACTTGTCCAGAACTCCGCGGCACGCATTATAACCTGCTCAAAGTCATCTGACCATGTTACACCCCTGCTGCTCCAGCTACATTGGCTTCCGATACCCCAGCGGATTACCTTTAAAATCCTATTAATTACATTTAAAGCCATCCATAATCTTGCCCCATCATATATTAAGGACCTGTTGCAGATCTATTCACCCTCACGTTCACTGCGGTCATCTAATGCAGGATTACTGGTCCAACCAGACATCCTACTCAACACAATGGGTGCAAGGGCCTTCTCTTATGCTGCTCCGAAATTATGGAACTCACTCCCCTCATTCATCCGCACACAGGACTCTGTATCACAATTTAAAAGTGCACTGAAAACGCACCTTTTTAAATTAGCATATGAGCTCTAAGCCATAGGAGCTGTTTTTATGCTCCTGATATTGTTTTTTTTTTAATGTTGATTCCTTTATGTATTTGTTTTTTTATTTTATTTTTTCTTAAGGTGACCTTGAGTGCTTTGAAAGGCGCCGTGTAACAAATAAAATGTATTATTATTATTATTATTATTATAATCATGAAGCTTATGTAGTGTATTATGTAGCATTCTACTTGATGACATCATAGTTGCTAAGCACCAACATGATCACATTGGAATGTCCAGCTTTAGAATTGTGGTAAAGTAGAATGCTCAACTTAGAATTTTGTCAGATCGTAGCCACTTCTTAAACAAACAAGCAAAGAGCAAGTCACTTGTGATAAACCTCTACGATCCAAAAGCAATATTTAAACCTTTTCAGTAGCTTTTTACCCAAAGACATCCAACCACAGTTGATCCTTGATCAGGAGTAGACATCTGGCTGTTTCTGAGGGAATCCTGTCCTGTCTCAATACTTCTGAGGAAATCAGCAACACTGTGCCACTTAGGTCTCCTCCATCTAAGCAGAAAGTTTTGAAACACCAATACCTGCAATCTACACTTTTCTGCAAGTAAGAATATAATATTCTACCTGCTCTACTCTAGGTATTTACTGTAATGGTTAATACTGTACTTTAAGTATGAGTAATATATTTTAAATATGTAAATCCATATTTGTAGGTAAGTATTAGATGGAGTCTGGTGACTGGTGTACTGGTAGCCAGGATGAGTACAATGTTATCGCCAACCTGACCACCTCAAGGCCTCCAAAGACAAGTGAGGCTTTTGTGGGCAACTTGAACCATCCTCAGCCAACCAGCATCAGGAGCAGCCAGGTGGCTCCCACCAGACCTGCTGCAGTGGCTCCAGTCAGGAGGGAGGAGAGCTTAACGTTTGTGGGAAGCTTCACCCACCCTCCAGACATCACCCAGGAGCAGCTCATTGCACTGGTAAAGTCATGTAGGCACCCAAAAGCTGGGCGTGTATCCAATCATGGAGTTTCATCCACCATGAAGGCAAGGCCCAATCTCACACTGCCTGGCAGCAGCCACAGTGGGATTATGAAGCGAGCCCACCCATATAAGAGTAAGGAAGTCCTCAGATAAGCCTCATATATTTACATCAGCAAAAGGATTGGAAATACAGAGAATGTGAATAATGACCAGTTTGAATAACGTATATGTATATTTATCTCCTCTCAGTTGTGAACATGCCAACTCCAACTCAGCCTGCAATTGCAACCTACTCATCCCGTATCATCCCAGACTCCAGTGACCCAACTCCAGTCACCTCAGCAGCCCCTCTGCCCACTGGTGCCTGTGGTCACTCCAAAAGCTCCATCAGCCACCTCAGCAGAGAGCAGCTGCTGGACATGAGGGCGTACCACCGCCGTATGGCCTCCTGCTACAGGAAGCTTAAGCTCACCCCAAAGGCTCAAGGGCCAGTGTGCCCTACAGGGCTGAAGAGAAAGAGAGGGGCCACCCATGACAGCTATGAGCCACGTCAGAAGAGGAGTCTCTCAGTCATGGAGAGGGTCAGGGATTTGACCACTGAGATGGGAAGGCTGCCGATCTCAGAGGCTAATGGTTAAAAAATGTTTCTCCAATAAATATAAACTTTCTTAGTTATATTGATTTAGTTATAATAATATCTATTCTTGAATTATCCCAATAATAAAACCAAAAAAATTATATGCTGTCAAACTGTTACTGACTCCCTTATGCATGTACTTGTACATGAGAGAACGTAAAACTTTTTTTTACTTTTTGACATTCTGAATTTACAGGCTTTTAATTAATTGAGTAAACACAGGCCAAGTGGAAGCCACTTATAGTGCACTCCTTAGTGCATTCTGGAGTTTCTTTCCTACGCTTAATCATAATACTTTAAGTGTCCTTGTATGAATGAGTTTCTAAGGATCAAATTTACAGACCAACGGTGGAACTGAGAGTGGATGAAGGCCTGTACTGGACTTACAGAACAGAATAGTAATGTCTTAGGATGGCAAAAAGCCCAGGTATACTATTTATCCGACTTCAAGACATAATAATATAAGAACAGTATAAGTGCTAATAGTAGAGTGATGGCATGGCACATGAGGAGATATACCAGGTGAGCCAAAAATACCAGACACATTTTAAGAAGACCTCAGGTTATAAAACTGACATCGAGTACAAAATATATTTGTTGTATAACTGACATTTGGGAGTTTATGAAATGTAGGCCAGGTTATCTGGACACAACTATGGCGTTTCAAAGTTTCAAACAATAGGCCTGAATTAAAAATTATGAAGAGGTCATTAAACATTGTCAATATAAACATTTAAAAATTAGAGAAATGTAGGGAAACCGTCAATGATTAAAATTTGTGGCATGGGCTATGCACGCTCATTCCAACCACTGCCTACTATGGAATTCCATCCCGTGGGTGCTCTTGATCCCTCATAATGTCTTGGACCTTCAGACAAATTGTGGATGTAGTTGAAGAATACTTCACCAGCCAAAGATCCATCATCCAGCATTTTCAAAAGTGACAAGCACCAGCTCAAAAGATGATCCCGAGTGCTGTTACAAACTTCCGTGACACAGGTGGTGCCCTCACGAAAATAACCTGCACAAGTCGTAGTGCAGAGAACTGCTACATGTGGGAAACGCTTTTCATGGTGGATCTTTGGCTGGTAAATAAATGAGTGAGTAAATGATTGAGTAGTTTATTAACAAGATGCAAGTTAACTGTTACAACTATCAGTCAGTGAATCTGAATGTATTATACGGCTTCCTTCAATTTCACATTGTGATGCGTCCTTTAGAATGGTTATTAACTTTCTAAATACGCACAGCTATGAAGTAGTCCCTTCTTTCCAACCGTATGGAAAGAGTTTGTGGTGAACTGTAAATAAACAGTAAAGATGTGACAGCTTCAGCAAATGACGAGGAAATGGAAGAACACAGAGTTGCAACATGACAACCAAAGTCATGGAACTAACGACTGGGTCTTGGCCATAGCAATTAGCAACCTCCAGTTTGGAATTAGCAATGGCAGTTTGTCCAGTAAGTTATGAAAAGTCACATCTTGTGGCGGATGGAAGTAGTTCTACAAATAAATTTGTTTTAGCGATGAAAACGTGGAAATCATTACCTGAAATCAACACCAGACAAGTGTGGTACCCATGGTATAAGCGGAATAATGGACTTCACAGTGTTTGGATATCAGAAAGTGAATACACTTCGAGGTGTAACGGCCGCTCCGCTTCGCGTCATGGCCGCATTACCACCTCGAACGTGCATTAACTTTCTGATATCCGAACACCGTGTCATCCATTATACCTTACGTAACAATTGTATACATATCAATCAGTGAACCTGAATGTAATAGCAATTGAATGACGTTGAATACCAGTTAAATGAAACACAGTACATAATGACCAAATAAACCAGAGATGCATCAGATGTAAAGGAAATTAAACGAATGAAGCAATGAAAGTAAGTAGGCTACCACACGCACACTACATAGGCTAGACATTTGATTAGGTTAATTACACTCAATGTGAAGGACTTAAACACACAAATGTTGTTGAATTAAAAGTTACTGAAAGGTTGAAGTTTTGAATTGCTGTATTGCACAGGAAATAGGCAAGGAATAAAAACAAGGAGGCTGACCTGAGGGGACTACAGATGAAAATTAGCCTAGCTACTTTGCTAACTCTGGCACATTTACATTTTTTTTATTCAAATGGAAATGTTGATTAATGTGCATTGACCCTTTTGAATAAAAATACAAATAAACAAAAAAAGTATAAAGGAATAGAGAGGGACAGAATGTCAGTCCACATAAATTGCAAGGGCATTAAATTTACCAAGGGAAACTACGCAACGCAGTGAACTGGAAAGCTGGCTAGTGAAGCATTCATCTGGTGAGAGACCATGCCTGCCAGACCATGCTAAGAAAAAGTTGACATAAATATAAAAGCATAGAATGGTTAATGTGTTCTTGTGTCAAAAAACAATTGAAATAAAAATAAATTTATTTTACTTTTGAAGGAATCCTGCATTGGACCTATTCACCGGCCCATTTTACCTGATCACAGCCCATTTGGCCCAGAAAGGAGCTTCTAACAGTTAAACACCTCTAAAATATAAAAACGACTTAAAAACAGTTAATTCTTTAACTTTATAGTATAATAGAGGACACCTCACTGAAGAAAACCTGGGGTGCGCTTCTCGAACGCAAAGTTGCTAACTTCCTAACCACTACCATTGTTGTTACTTCCGAAGTACCGCACCAAAGGCTATCTTGCATTTCTCGAAGCTTACTATGGTAGGACTTTACTTCGGAAGTACCAACTATGGTAGTGAGAACTTCAGTAGTGAGAAACTTCGGAAGTACCTACTTCGGTAAGAAATTTTGGAGGTAATAACTATGGTAGTGATAACTTCGGTAGAAGAGACCCTCCTACGCGTTTCTCGAAACCTTCGTAGCCGAGATACTTCCGAAGTAAAGGCAAAACTTTGAAGTAAAGTTGTTAAGTTCTCACTACAGCTCTCGAAGTGAAGTAAGAGCCTTACTACAAAGGTTGACCCCACCCACGGCACAACTTGCAGTAGATCTTTGACTGTAAATTGCCAATATCTCCTAATTCCACAGTACAAACACAGTGAAATTTAATCGGTGTGTAGAGACTACAATACAGGTGTTAAAACTGTTAAATATCCAATTCATTATATGTATTTTTTCTTGTTAAAACCATATGGCATGACTTAAACATTTAATGGTTTGTACAACAGTATTATGGTCACCTGCACGAATCGAATGAATTTCGCTGAGTTTGGACCGCAGGATTATGAGATATTTACATTAGAAGTTGGCCTTCATACGGAACTTTTACTGGCGTCTACATCATTTACATTTTGGTTGGGAAATGATATGAGCCAAATTCAGTCAGTTTCTTGACTATCAGTGGCACAACTGGTAACGCAGTGGCAATGTATGGAATATTGCGACCATGGTCATAGGTTCGAGACTTAGTGCAGGCAAACTGCAGCACTGGTGAATGCTTGAGGCTAAGCGGTGTACTTTATTTTGTATTGGTTGAACAAGGACAAGTATTGCGGAGATATATATACATATATATATATATATACATATGCGGTCTATAGGGTCGCAAGGGGGACGCCGCAAGAGAGAGACAGAGAGAAAAATACCTGTTTGTTTATATTACCCTTGTGTTTATTGGTTAAATATGTCTGTGCCATTAATCTTTGTATGTTAAAATTAATTTAGATAGCGATCCACTAGCCCTGTAACGATACACGTGTCGAAACCGAAATCCATAGAGTTAAAACTAGAGATAGAGGACTCCCTATCATTGTCTAATCAGAGTTTGTGACTTCGTGGAGGATCAAAAATGGACGCCAAAACGGGAGCGATGTCAACAAACACAATGTGTGTCAATTAGAAGACATGCTGTCTGTGAAATGATTTTGGACGTCAGTTATGGACTAGATTATCCTGAAATTCAACAGAGTGGTGTAAAATCATGTCAGCTACACAGAATTGACTAAATAAAAGTTTAAAAAGCCAGTGAAGAGCCAGAAGCCAGCAGGGAAACTGACGATTTGACAGTGTGCATTGACGGACGATTATCAACATACACAGGACTGTAAGTCGTGATTGCATAATTTAATGTTGTAAAATACATTCATATGAGTATTAATACTTATTTTAAACAAATATGGTCAACCACTTAGCCGTGTTACACTGATACACCCAATTTGCCTGTTAGGAAGCCAACCAGAGCGACCGCTACATGTTAGAAAATACGTTGGTTAGCCTGCAACATCCTGTATATTGCAGGCGAGTTTGGCTGCTAATGTACATATCCTGAGCATCAATCAGTTACGTGAAAAGAAGGCTTCAAAACCGTTATGCTTATCAAATGGTTTAATGCCCTGTGAATTTAAAAGATGTTCAGAAACTGAAACTGTAATCTATTTCGTTGATGAACAGCAGCCGCCAAAACAAAAATCTGGCAGGTGCTAATTTTGAGCTCTGTAGCTACTATGTATTTTCAGGCCATTGTAATATTTGATCAGCTTTTTGCATTACAACAGTTCTCCTTATTACTTTGACATGCATCCGCAGTTATTAACATACATCTGGTGATTCAGACAGCCATATATTATACATTTCTTGTAAAAAAAAATGCCAGAAAAACGAGGGCAAACAGTCTCTCGACCGTGGAATTTACACTGTGTTAGTACAGTTTAAAGATGGTTTTTCTTCATAAATTGACTCAACTCTCGAAAAATTGTATACTGTAGGGTTACCTACCTATGGAAGGATATTCCAGACGCCTTTTGCGATTATTGGTGCAGTTGTAACAGGCAAAGGACTCAGGCATGCTGTATTTGAGGAAGACGACACCATTGATTTCTATATGTTCAATGGACGATACATTCCCGTTTTGATCAGGGTGGCGGGTCTCCATGGAATCACAGGATTACGTCACCAGTGCTCTCTCTCTAGTTTTAACTCTATCCGTGGTTTCACACTGTAGCGTCAACGCCACGCTTCACAACGTTCTACCATTCATTTTCAACGAGAGGCGAGCATCTTGGGATCGCGTGAGCGTCGCGGTCATCAGTGGTGTCGCGTCAAGAAGTTGAGCTGAGCTTCTTGACGGGACGCCAAGGCGGTCAACCAATCAAATACGGGCATGGGGGCGCAGCGGGAGAAACCTCCGTTGGCTCTCTGTTTACATCGATAATGGAATACGCCCACCGGAAGCGTCCCATTCAGCACAGGCAGAACGTTTTGCAGCGTGTCTTTGACGCTACAGTGTGAAACCACCGTATGCCGAAATCGCGACACGCAGAGCCACGAACCTGTCTGGCGGTGTAAGAAGGCAGAATCGCGACACCCCCTGTCATACTCCATCCTTCAGTACAGATCCAGTCACGTGATAGGAGCTGATAGTGCTACCTAACTTTTAAAAATACTACTATTTTTATTTGACATTAGTCGTCTATTTTAAAATACATGGGCGTAAACCACAAAACTTGTTTCGTCGACCTGAAGGCATCCTCCAACTGCGTGTCATTAGGCTCGCTCGAGATTCGAGCCCGTCTGTCTACGGCTGTATACATATGTCAACGAGAATTGCTGACAAGCCTGGCCTTATATTTATTTAATTAACCTCATTTCTATTTCATTGTCCGTGTTATATACCTACTTATGGTCTTTGTTTTATGGTTTTGCTTTCTTAGTTTTGATGTGTGTGTTGGAGCACTTTGGGGCAACTCGTTTTGTTCCAATCTAAACAATAAGAAAGACTGGACTTGAATTGAACTCTCAGTGCACCCCACTACAACCATAGACTGTAGAGGACTACAACCCCCTCCCTCCCTCTCCACACATGACTTGTGTGTCATCTGCTACGGAGATCGAGGAGGCGAGCCCAGTCTCGTGTAAGATTTGTGTTTGACTTTATTTTCCGCATTTAATGCCCACCCCTGCTGTGACCAGCAATTCTTGTTGACGTATGCAGCCAGGTGCAGACAGGCGGACTGGAATCTAAAACACGGCTACTGTGATTTGTCTGTAAGCGTCTTGCTCCCGCGAGTTTTTGGGTCATGTGTCATGGTCGCATTTTTGTGACATCCTCGCACATTTCTGGCAAGTCGGACACAATTTCTAACCACAATGCAACATTTTCAGCGTCAGACTGCAAACGGATGCAAACGTTTACACCAAGTAAAATGCACCTATTGACAACCTTTCAGTCATGTGACTGCAAAAAGTTTAGCTCACACAACATGGATGAGACGGATTGTGCAGCAAACAATAGCTAGTTCAGGTAGTTCTGATTGTCCAGGTTTTCTTGGGAGTAGTAGAGGAGTACAACTTTTTCATTAAAGCTTATCGTTGTTCATTTGTTATCACTTGTTTTCTGTTGTTTTATTGTAGTCTTGACATAATTATCTCTGGTAGTGTGTTTTTTGACATTTTCTGTTGTTTAGTTCCAATAGCTTAGCCTTTGCTTTCTGTAAGCAGTTCCAATGTGAATGTGCCCACTTCCCAACCTAACAAACATAGTGTTAGCAGTGTAGTTCTGGCTGCTAACATAGATATGCGTCAGCTAAATAATAGTGCACCATCACAGCCAATATTAAAAGTGCATCCTAAACGAATGTTTGGTCAGACTTTGTGTTCGTTTCACTTCAACTGGTACCAATGCCGACCGTGGTTGCAGTACTCTGTCAACCTCTTCACATGCTTTGTTTTCCCTGTTGTCAGTTTGCAGGCATGAGTGATAGAGTAGTCTTACTGTAATTGGAAAGGTGCATTGGAGAAGGGTAAAGAATTTCAAAAGCATGCAAAAAAAGCAAGTCACTCCCATAAGCGTTACAAAAAGATAGACTGAAATGAAACGCAGTGGTGGTGGTGACGAGATCTCACAAGATCTCACGTTAGGACAAACACAGGTGGAAAACAATCGCTATTGTATGATATTAGTTTGTATTATGGGAATTAGGACATGGTCTTATGAATCCTTTCCTTATGGAGTTCATTTCCATTTATTTTTCAACAGTATGTTTTTTACAGAAACTAATGAAATGTTTATTTATGTATTTTGCTATACTTCATATTATTCAATTGTTAAATAAATGTTGTTTAAACTAAATGCCTTTTCAATTAAAAAAAATCGTGGTGTGTATCGAACCATGGATCAAAAATCATGATACAAACCGAATCTTAAAGGAGAACTTCGGTGTAAAATGAAAATTGGTGTGTTAAAGCATCGTACCGAGTTGATATGTGTACTGAGGAGCAAAATTGATTTAGCCTGTTGCATTCAGAGTTTAACTATTTTTTATCGTTTGTCCCAGAGGGCTAACAATGGAAGTGGTAGGTGCCCTCAGACGAAGCATGACGACTACGCTATTTTTAAACCATTCAAACAGCTTGAAGAAACTCCACACAACACAGGTCCTGACATTAAAAACGAGGCACTGAGAACTTTGTAAGTGTACACAACATTTATTAATAAAATAGTTTTGACAGGTAGTACCTTGCTGTAGTTTCTCGTCGCTGCCATGATGAAAGTCCAAACAAGTCAATTGTATTACCTCTTCTCCTATTCTTTCTGCTGGTTCGTGTTCCTCAATCGACTTGTGCAGACTTTCATCATGGCGGCGACGAGAAACTACAGCAAGCTCCTGTAGATACTGTTGCCAATGGTCCTTGTTTTAACGTTTAATGCTGTTCACATTGTCTTTTTCGGCATTCAACAAGTACAACTGCCATTCACAACCTGCAAAGCTGCATATGTGATCTTAGACCAGCTAGCAGAACTGCTAAGATTGAGCTGTTCTTCAGTCCTGGAAGCGCTGGAATGGTGGGGTCGGGAAGAGTTTAAAATTCTAATAATAATATAAAAATAATAATATTTACTTGTATAGCACAATTCATACATACGAGATGCAGCTCAAAGTGCTTTACAGTTTGGCAAGAACACCACAAGACAACATTTACGAACACAATAACAAAATGACGTAATGACGCAATGCCCCGTTAATGCAGGCTCTTGCATGACGCAATAATGCAATGTCACAACAACGCAAAGCCTTATGTGGGCTCTTGCATGGCGTAATAGTGCAGTGTCACAAAAACGCAATGCTCATTTGCGTGAACACAAGTCAACAGTCTTTGTAATCCAGAGGTGCTAGAACTACGCAATGCCCTGTTGATGCGTTTACACCATTACACTAGTTTTTGTAATGGTGTTGTATGACATTTTAGTTCCACCAAATCACTATGCCTGTATTACTATGTAAACACATAGTAATACAAATGCCCCCCACACACATTCATGCACACGGGCACCTACACTCTTTTGCTGTTGTGTGGATGCACACACACACAAAGTAGCTTGTGTTATTGAACTAATAAATCTGATTAGAAAATAAAATTGAAAATATATGAAATTATCATTATTGTGTTTGTTTTAAATTCTTTATACCACCACTGACTGTCCCACTTTACCTGACTGGGTGTCCCATTTTACCTGACTTGTGGTCTTTAAAGGTAAAATTTAAAAAAATATTCCTATTGTCAATGTATTTTCTGAATACGAATTTTCTGAATTTTCTCAATATGAAGCTATACAGTTTATCACCTTCACCATCTTTAGAATTTTAAATGGTTTTATTTGCGATCAACCAAAAAGTGTCCAAATTTACCTTATTTTACCTTATGTCTATCACTACATAAATTGAATGATTTTGTAGTAAACAGGCAAATAGATTCCCAGTTTATTCAGTGCTGAGGACCCCACTTCCTCCATTCTACTTGATGACATAATAGTTGCTAAGCAGCAACATATCACATTGGAATGTCCAGCTTTAGAATTTTGGTAGAATGTTCAGAATAGAATTCTGCCAAATCTTAGCCACTTCTTACACAAACAAGCAAAGAGCAAGTCACATGTGATAAACCTCTGCGATCCAAAAACAATTTTTAAACCTTTTCAGTAGCTTTCTACCCAAAGACATCCAACCACAGTTGATCCTTGATCAGCAGTGGACATCTGGCTGTTTCTGAGGGAATCCTGTCCTGTCTCAATACTTCTGAGGAAATCAGCAATACTTGGTCACTGTGGTCACCTCCATCTAAGCAGAAAGTTTTGAAACACCAGTAAGTAAGAATATAATCTTCTACCTACTCTACTCTGGATATTTACTGTAATGGTTAATACTGTATTTTAAGTATGAGTAATATATTTTAAACATGTAAATCCATATTTGTAGGTAAGTATTAGATGGAGTCTGGTGACTGGTGTACTGGTGCCAAGGATGAGTACAATGTTATGGCAAAGCTGACCACCTCAAGGAGCCAGATTGCTCCCACCAGACCTGCTGCAGTGGCTCAGGTGAAGAGGGAGGAGAGCTTGACGTTTGTGGGAAGCTTCACCCACCCTCCAGACATCACCCAGGAGCAGCTCATTGCACTGGTAAAGTCATGTAGGCACCCAAAAGCTGGGCGTGTATCCAATCATGGAGTTTCATCCACCATGAAGGCAAGGCCCAATCTCACACTGCCTGGCAGCAGCCACAGTGGGATCATGAAGCGAGCCCACCCATATAAGAGTAAGGAAGTCCTCAGATAAGCCTCATATATTTACATCAGCAAAAGGATTGGAAATACAGAGAATGTGAATAATTACCAGTTTGAATAACTTGTATGTATATTTATCTCCTCTCAGTTGTGAACATGCCAACTCCAACTCAGCCTGCAATTGCAACCTACTCATCCCGTATCATCCCAGACTCCAGTGACCCAACTCCAGTCACCTCAGCAGCCCCTCTGCCCACTAGTGCCTGTGGTCACTCCAAAAGCTCCATCAGCCACCTCAGCAGAGAGCAGCTGCTGGACATGATGGCGTACCACCGCCGTATGGCCTCCTGCTACAGGAAGCTTAAGCTCACCCCAAAGGCTCAAGGGCCAGTGTGCCCTACAGGGCTGAAGAGAAAGAGAGGGGCCACCCATGACAGCTATGAGCCACCTCAGAAGAGGAGTCTCTCAGTCATGGGGAGGGTCAGGGATTTGACCACTGAGATGGGAAGGCTGACGATCTCAGAGGCTAATGGTTAAAAAATGTTTCTCCAATAAATATAAACTTTCTTAGTTATATTGATTTAGTTATAATAATATCTATTCTTGAATTATCCCAATAGTAAAACCAAAAAAATGATATGCTGTCAAACTGTTACTGACTCCCTTATGCATGTACTTGTACATGAGAGAACGTAAAACTTTTTTTTACTTTTTGACACTCTGAATTTACAGGCTTTTAATTAATTGAGTAAACACAGGCCAAGTGGAAGCCACTATTTTATAGTGCACTCCTTAGTGCATTCTGGAGTTTCTTTCCTACGCTTAATCATAATACTTTAAGTGTCCTTGTATGAATGAGTTTCTAAGGATCAAATTTACAGACCAACGGTGGAACTGAGAGTGGATGAAGGCCTGTACTGGACTTACAGAACAGAATAGTAATGTCTTAGGATGGCAAAAAGCCCAGGTATACTATTTATCCGACTTCAAGACATAATAATATAAGAACAGTATAAGTGCTAATAGTAGAGTGATGGCATGGCACATGAGGAGATATACCAGGTGAGCCAAAAATACCAGACACATTTTAAGAAGACCTCAGGTTATAAAACTGACATCGAGTACAAAATATATTTGTTGTATAACTGACATTTGCTAGTTTATGAAATGTAGGCCAGGTTATCTGGACACAACTACGGCGTTTCAAACGTTTCAAACAATAGGCCTGAATTAAAAATTATGAAGAGGTCATTAAACATTGTCAATATAAACATTTCAAAATTAGAGAAATATAGGGAAACCGTCAATGATTAAAATTTGTGGCATGGGCTATGCACGCTCATTCCAACCACTGCCTACTATGGAATTCCATCCTGTGGGTGCCCCTGATCCCTCGTAATGTCTTGGACCTTCAGACAAATTGTGGCTGTAGTTGAAGAATACTTCACCAGACAAAGATCCATCATCCAGCATTTTCGAAAGTGACAAGCACCAGCTCAAAAGATGATCCTGCGTGCTGTTATAAGCTTTCGTGAGACAGGTGGTGCCCTCACGAAAATAACCTGAACAAGTTGCGGTGCAGAGAACTGCTGAGGTGTGGGAAACGCTTTTCATGGTGGATCTTTGGCTGGTAGATGAATGAGTGAGTAAATGATTGAGTAGTTTATTAACAAGATGCAAGTTAACTGTTACAACTATGAATCAGTAAATCTGAATATAATAGCAATTACATGATGTTGAACATAGTACATAATGACCAAATAAAACAGAGATACATCAAATGTAAAGGAAATGAAACAAAACCCCAAATAACACAGACAGAGAGAGAGAAAGAGAGCTACACACAAAGTGTGGAAGCATCTTAGCTGAAATGACCATGATCATGCTTAATTGATAATTAATCATAATGATGTACCCACTGTACCTAATGCTTGAGGCAATGTGCTGTTTATGCATGAGGTCACAAATGACAGTCAATGTCAATTAAAGATGATCCACGAGGTTTTTCAGGGATGAGTTCATTCATTTATTTATGCATGAATTCATGGTAAATCATGTACCCTTACTGTAAAGTGTTACCTATGCATCTGATCTAAATTTGCTGTCAAACTGACAGAAACACTCAAGTTATGGCAACGCCATTTTTTTGCCCAATGCAGCAGCTCTTGTTACCCGAGGTTGTTTTCCCTTTTGGTGAATCCAATTTTCAGCACTGATGCTGACGAGCACCAAACAGAGACATGTGCAGATGTGTGGGAAATCTATTTCCTGACAGCAAAGGCTCTTAGGAGGAGATTTTTCCCAACCCTGTGTCACATTTGTGTTTACTTTCACCACATTTCTGAACTCTTAGGAGATATAAAGTAACATTGACTATTCATGCACCCATTCATGGAAATCCAATTGGAGAGTGTCAAAAGAAGTTGGACTCAGCAATAAAAGCTGGTTTAAAGTAGCACTCTTCCCAACAGTCAAATAAAACTTTAGATAAAAATGATTATCATTTTAACTTGAAAAAGACCTTTCTGCCATGGCCCAGCCTAAACTGCACATACCCACTCCCTGCGAAGCGCAGGCTTGTGAATTGTGTCATCCTCCTCCACTTTGTCCCGATCATGACTCACATTCTGTAGCATATTTCACACCTTATTGGCTCTGAACCGTATCTCAGAAAATCTAAGTAAGCTACATGCATAAGGATCTAAAGTATCTGCTAAGAATTTCCGTCTGTGTTAGATTTTAGTCTGTCAGTCATATGCTCCATTTAGTTA
Source organism: Coilia nasus (assembly GCA_027475355.1). Taxonomy (NCBI): domain Eukaryota; kingdom Metazoa; phylum Chordata; class Actinopteri; order Clupeiformes; family Engraulidae; genus Coilia; species Coilia nasus. The sequence continues at coordinate 32,525,788 of CM050211.1, forward strand.
TTTTAAGAGCTCAGTATTTACCACTTAGTCCTATTGCTAGACCCCCTACAGTTCATCCCAACATGACAGGGGTGGCTGTCATGAGCGCTACTCCTTACTTGTCAGATGCGTTGGATAAATGCATCTGCTAATTGTAATGCAAGATCTTTCTGCTTCTGTGCACATGCCAAGACTAACATATTTTACTAGATGTGTTCTGATAACAACCACTGCCTGGATGCTAAGTAAGAAACTGTACAATATACTATCAGATGTAATTAAATGCAGTATTTGTCAAGTATACATACTTGACTTGATATACCTGTGCATGCTACATGCATAACATGTATACTGTATGGTTTCAGACATAATTTAATTATACGCACACTTGACTTTATATAACTGTGTATGTATGCCTATTATATTCACCCACATAGTTATTTCTCGTTAGTTCTTTTATGTTCCCTGACGAAAGCTTCGATCTGCAGGGGGCTTTCTCACTCCCCAGTACACACGCAAGGCTCTATTTTGGGAGCCGTGGGATGAGCGAACAAGAAACATCAGAGATTTAAGTATCAGCTCACAGACAGAGGAGGCAACTTGGGAGATTCTGTAGGAGACTCCGTCTCTCACATCATTAGCTAGTGTGTGTGCAGAGGTGGGAGAGGGTTGCACTAGGAGCCAACGAAGACACGCATCATATGTGTTTCTCTCTACAACAGTCAGGAAATAGAGAGATAGGCTCGACATTACAGTAGTACTGACAGTACAGCAACAGCAGAATACCTGGAAAACGTGTGTGAGTAAACAAGGTATACACTGTAACATCTGCCTTAGACTGTTTTTCATAGTGGATACGTTTCATTTTGGCCAGTTCATTGATTATAAAAGAATCATTGCTGATAATTTAATTTTATTTCCCATGTACCAAAAATGTTCCCATGTACCAAAAATAAACCCAGTGAGATGGGTCATTTCATGACCCGAAATCCTGCTTGGCACAGCATGCCCACATTGCCCAGTGGGAATGTGACACTGCCTCAGATTTTGCCCAGGAGAAATCTATTAGTTATGGCATAAATAGGCTGCAACATGGCTGACATTCCCACTCATGTACTTGGCTCATATATATTTTTTGCCATATATGTACATTGTTAAGTTTGGCAACAAAGTTCAATGCTCATACTCATTTTCATCAAGAGCTGTTGTGCTGCATGTGGTCCTTTGAGCATTTCCTTGTGACGAGTAAAAAACAACTGAAAAGACAGAGGGACGATGTTCACACACGTTTTTCATTCATGATGACAAACACTTCATTACAATGTTTCAGTTTTTGTAACTGCTTTGCAAGTTTACATTTAGTATTATTCATTTACAAATACTAAGCAAATGCTGAATTTCTGCATCATTGTAAATTTCTGATCATTTCTGAGGTGGTATTCACTCTGAACATATTGTTTACTTTCACAGATAAAACAGTTGCATCTCTCAGGTAAAAAAGGACCACCGAGTAGTAGTACAGATACAATATGGAAAAGCAAACAGAGTGTTTGAGAGGGTTTCTGAAAGGCCAAGTGAGGGCGCACAGTAACTATGACGCTCTTCTCTAACTACTTAATAGGATTATTAAACAGCCAAACAGTCCTGGTGGGTGATACACAGGATTGTTTGTTCTGTACTAACTCTTGTCAAAACAAAAAGTATCCCTGTGTTTGTTGTTGTGGAGCTATTCTGCTTCCCAGCAATGCTGTCGTCACAGTTTGACAGTCAGAGCAGGAGCTGTAATGAGCTTGGGTGAGGCAGCGGAACTCTGAACACTACACAGCGGCCGGGCATAAACGTTCCAGCCCGCCCCTCTCCACACTTGAGCCGTGGGACTGACGTGCTCTTGTCTCCGCAGAGGAAAAAAACATGAAAAAAATAAAAACAATGTAAGAAAAAACACAGGAAGAAGGACCCCAGCATAGGCCCGAGGAAACAAACAAAGCCGTGTCTCCATCCGCACGCCAGGGAAAATTACGATGTGGGAAAAGGCTACCCGTCATCTGCATTTGATACCAAAGGGCAGAGATAGATGATACCCGTGAAATCAATGTTCCGCGCTGGCTTTGCTCACCAGAGGCAGAGGCGCATGAGGACTATGCGACCTCGGGTGCACAGGGGCAGCATGAACACCCAGCATGAGGCCATGTTCACCACCAGAGCTACGTAGGCAGAGGTCTCTTGCTGCGCCTTTCATATAGTGCAGGAAGTCTTTGGTCGCATGAGAGGAAGTCATTGGGAGTGAGTAGAGGAGTTTGGCGGCTGTCAGGCCATAAATAACCAAAGACAATGTAATAAAAGTCAGCTGGAGTTGAAAAAGAGACATTTTCTATGGCAGATAGAACAGACCAGCTGTTTTCTAATAGTAAATGGAAGCCAGAGTGTCAAAGTCAAAGTGTTTAGGTGACAAATACTGTATGTCACATAACAATATCCAGTGATCATTTTCAATGATTAAATGCAGTTTTGGTAGGGGTCAAAACATTTCTAAACTAAGTATCACCACAGATTCTCTTTTTAAAGAGGACAATTCCCTTCCTGTAGGTTGGAAGACCAGGCTTTTTCACTTTGTTTTTAACTTTGTGTAAAGAATGTGGATACACTGAATAGTAGTCACTTTTACTTCACTTCTTGATAGGTGAATACATTACTGTATGTTAACTTTAAAACTATTGGCCATCAGTTGCAGCATTCGTACTTAAACTTAATGATTTTTTTTCCTCTTTGGGTTGAGAAGAGATATTGACATTGTGGCAGAGAGGAGAGGGGGCAGAGATGTCATTCAGTTGTAAAAGACTCACTTAGGGGACAAGGAGGGAGAAAACACTGGAAAAGCTGCCCAACAGTCAGCTGTCCAGCAGTTCAATGTCAGTAAAAAGTTATTGTGACACCAAAGGTCTATCGTTAAACATGTCAATTTAACAGCCACTGTAGGCTAATAATATCCGTAAGAAAACTGACAGTTGGCATTTTTGTTGTGCATGTTATGAATAGCTGCTACAGAGGATTTTAGCCTTCTGTAGGCATGCTGTCTGCCAAAGCCTAGTTGTCATTAGTGTTGTTTTGGGACTGATTTCAGTAGTGATCTTGACTTTGTAACTTAAAGGTTTTTTTGAAGAGTAGCTCCTTATGTCCACCTTCTTCTTTTTAGCTGCCATCGCTCGCCACTCGCTTTGGACAAGTTCTGCTTCTAGTTTTGGTACTGCTAACACCAAACCGAGTCTCACGTGAAAGCAGGGCACAGGCAATTACATTGACCATATGTGTTATGATGTGTTGTATCAGTAATAGAGAACCTAATTTAACTATTTCTGTGCCGCTGATGAGGCGTTGGCAGATCTTTTTTTTTTTTTTTTGAGGGGCGCAAATTATTGGTGGGGACAAATCAATGCTTGTTGGATATTGGTGGGGCTGCGTCATCTCCGTCCATGGAAATTGTACGCCTTTGTCCCCACCCTGTGTCAACGCTGCAATAAAAGAGGGTTCTAAGAGGCTGGATTTTAAAACAAATAGGTTTTTTTAACTGCATGAAGAAAACTGACAAAGGGGTGGGACATCAGTCCTTGTTTTTTCAATGATGAATGAATGCTGTTAGGAATAAAATGTGCTGTGAACTGTTCTGGATGTGTCAACGTCTAACGTAAAGACTGCTTTCCCAAACAGGGTAAGGCATGGCTAAGCAGCATTTTAAGCACCTGTGACCCAGTGCAGCATGAGAAAATTACCTGCTGAAGTCTCCCCCCCCTTCCAGCACACCTGTAGATGATACCAAAAAAAGGCCATAACAATGTGCTGGTGTTGCACTTGACTACTAAGTCCCTTTGGAAACAAAAGATCTACTAAATACATCCTAATGTAATGTGCTGAGGTGAAATTAATTAACAGCTCTATTGTGTGGGAATTGCATGGGTCGAGCAGGGTCAAAGAGAGTTGGCGTGCATATGAGACATCACTCTCTGTGATGGTGTGTGTTCTCTTACCATGCAAGGACTGTTTCTTTATAGCTTTAAAAAGCACAACTACCCACACAGACACAGTAACATACATGTATTTTAATATTGCTCTTCAGTTCTCTGTGTGGGCCAGGGCCTTGTAAAATTCAGGATGGAAAAATAAATTGCAAACAGGATGTAGAATTACATTTAAATGTTACACAGCCCCAGTGTGGTCACAGTCTTAGTTCAGATGCCGTTAGCTGTGGGATTCATCTCACATCCCATCACACTGCAGACCAGGGCTGTCACTCAAACACGTGGACATTCATTCAGTCAACGCACTCATGCATACAAACACACACACACACACACGCACAAAAACATCTCTACAAGATTGGATGTACACACGCACACACATATGTGCGCACACACGCACATATACACACTCTAAAACATACCCCCCACACCCACACACACATACACACACAGACACCTACACACATACACACACAAACACAGCCTTGTCAGCTGAGATTTATGGGCAGCATGCAAAACAAAGAAGTTTGCAACACTGCATCCCACTAGTGAAGCAAAACAGATGCGGCATGGTCGGGATTTTATGCATCCTGCATTCGTCGGACATCACTGAGCTCCCCCTGCTCCACATGACAGACTAGACATCCAGCAGTGACTTCTAATGAGCGCCAAACAGCGCATAGTACAGAGCACACCAAAAAACTGGCAGAATTAACACACAGCATATCCAATCGCTCTGCAGACATGCATACATTTGTAATCAGGAGGCATTTAGCCCAGTACTTGATATTCTTACTTTGGTGGCTGAGGCACTCTCTGTGTTATGGTGACGTTTTCAGCCAGCAACTGAAATGACAATGACATCAGCAGGTCTGGTTGCTGAGGGCAGAAGGCCACATGTACAGTGACCCTCTTCACCACTCTAATTGTAATAGGAAGCGGCAGAGCTTTGGAGGACTGTTAAATGTGTTGAGAGGTGACTGAGAGATAATTAGCTGATAGAAAGAGTGATAGAGGGCTGCTGACCTCTGCTTGTTGTGCTTTGTTGCAGCCAACAAAAAAACCCATAGAATATTCTCAAACACAATACATGTATAATTACATTCATTACATTCGAAAACACCACCACGGTCTTCATAACTCCATTCAGTTCAATGAAGTTTTAATCTTAAACTTTCATGAGTCCATAGCATAACAGGAAATAAATACATAAACCAAATTAGATAAAATGGTTTAATTAAATAGAAGACTTAAGTAATGTCACAGCTGAACGAGATTGGTAAGGCAATCCATTTGTCAGTCCATCACTCCACCAATAAATCACTCAATCCGTCAAATCAGATGTATGACTTCTCTCAGTGTGTTTTCTGAGCCTGGGTGACAACTGTACATTACTCTTCTTGGGGCTGCTTAGGGCCTCTGCAACACAGTTATTGTAATTTTCAAGATGACACATAAAGATGTACTTCAAATTTCTAAGAATAGCCTCATGCGTAGGCACATCAGGATGAGCACAGCATCTCTTGGTTTGGATAGTATACTGAATTTACTCAGATGAAGGCTAACTCCTTAATGCAGAACAGCATCTCTTGGTTTGGATAGTATACTGAATTTACTCAGATGAACGCTAACTCCTTAATGCAGCATAGCATCACTTAGTTTGGATAGTATACTGCATTTACTCAGATGAAGGCTAACTCCTTAATGTAGCATAGCATCACTTGGTTTGGATAGTATACTGCATTTACTCAGATGAAGGCTTCTTGATAACTTCTTAATGCAGGGCTACTATGAGCATGAGCAGAATTAAGATTATTCCAACAGCGTTACATTGACACTGACCCCTCATAGGCCATAATCACAGGCATGTTTTGTCCTGTTTGTGCTGTTTCACTGTGGCAGAAGAGCGGGTGAGAGACCAGCCTGGGTGTTCCTGCTTTGCCCCATCTCTCCCTGGTTGTGTGATGAACGAGGACGGTGGGGGGCCTCTAGGGGCTCTCAGCCCTGCCAGGCTGTTGGCTCCGTTTGCCAAAATGTACTGTCCCCTCCGGCCCCCCTTTCATGCATCGATTCAATTTTGCAGGATTAAAAGAACCATATGTCTTGTCTTTCAGCCTCTAACCAGCCCAAGCTCTCCCTCATCCTCTGGGTACCTTTGGGCTGCACAAGCCAAACTCTCTCTCTCCTCCTCTGGGTACCTCTCTGAAGCAGAGGAAGAGCTCCATCCCCAGTCTTCCCATGACTCGGCCTTGAGGCGCCTGTCCCAAAGCAAGCCGTGATTGTTAAACTCCTTTCTGTCTCTCAGGGAGATATGAAGGAGAGAGAAAGAGAGAGAGAGAGAGCGAGAGAGAGAGAGAGAGAAAGAGATTGTGTATGTGTGTCTGTGTAGGTGTGTGTGTGAGCAAGTGAGTGAATCAGTGATTGAGTGAGTAAATGAATGAGAGAGTGACTGACTGACTGAGTGACTGAGTATGTGTGTGTGTGTATTCATGATTGAGTGAATGAAGGAGCAAGTGAATGAACCAGCAGGAAAGAGAGTGAGTCAGTGAGTGAGTCCATGCCTGCCCTCCTCCAGCCCACCTCTAACACTGCCACTATGCCCAGTGGGCTCAGGTTTACTAGCACACACAGATGTTCATCATTCATAGTCACAGGCTTGTGCAATGGTCCCAGGCACAGTGCTGTTGTTATTAGCGTCGGAGATGCTGTGTAGACAAGAGGCTGAGGCGTAATCACAGAACCACTGTGCATACCAAGCAAAGCCATTGATTTCTCCTCTGTGTGTGTGTGAGGATTAAGCTAATGAGGAGTGGGTAATTTTTTAAGCTGCTTTGAGTGGGGTGCTGTACAAGAAAACATGCCAACACCCACACACACCCACATGCCAACCCAATTGCCTAACAGCAACCCCCTCCACCAAAACACACGCACACACACACACACACACACACATGCTCAAGACATTCAAACACCAATCTCCCCTCTCTCTTACTGGCAACGGCAAACACCCACACACCACATGCATGCAGATTAACAACCTGCTAACGACCAGCTTCATTACCTGAACTCCTATAACATGTTTGATGTTTATGGTGTGAGCCCACTGTTGTAAGTATTTTGTTAATTTAATATAACAGTCAGTAACTTCACAGCGGGATGGAGACCTCAAGAATGAGAATATAGATTAAATGCTTTAGCGCTTGTCAATAATATTGCTATTGTACTCTTACTGATATTCCTCTAAGGTTTGTTGTGTATTGTCCTATTTGATTTGCACAAAGCTTTACCTTCTGTAGTGTTTAAGAGCACTGTGATGCCTCAAGCAGAACACATGTAAGGTTATCTGTAAACTGTTATAGTCACTGATAGCACACACACACACGCACACAACCACCCACCCGCACACACACACACACACACACACACACACACACACACACACACACACAATTGCATCCATGCATATTGCCCATACATATATTAGATGTGAGACTGCCAGAGCATGAGTTTGACGGCCTCCATGTTTGCCATATCTGAAGCACGTTTTTGGTGATCACTAGTTGAGTAAAAGAGAGGCCAGCTCCATGACCTTTTGGCTACCTGTCAAGATCAAGTTTATACTGTCAATGTGGAGATTAGTTTCACTAATTATCAGATTTTAGAAATTCCCAAAGATCTATTGCTAATTCTCAAATTTGCCATCTAAACGTCCCCTTCAGTAGTGAGACCAGATTCGCAGTGACACGGGTGACATATCCAGCATGCTATTGTACCTTATGACAGGCTTTATCCAGACAAATATTACACTAAACAGACAGTCTTACACCTGAAGACCCCATTTGGTTGAAACGCTGCTTCTGTTAGAAGTCGATAAAACACCGGGAGCTGCTCTGCAGTGTGCACATATCGATTCTTTTTTAAGTTGCACACGTGCCTTTGGCTGGCACATGAACTTAAAATAGGCTGGATGTGCACGCATCTACTATACTGTGCTGAATCCAGATGAGGTCGTGTAATTCATCCCGGGCACGTCCAGGAGACTTACTTGTAAAATAAGTGCACAGAATCTTTATCGTGGGCCGCTCTCTGTCTTGTTTCATTCTTATCGGCACGCCAGCCAGGCACCTTCCGGTGAGGGAGCACTGTGCTATCTATTAATTACATCAGAGATGCCTTGAAAGGGCCCCGGCTAATCTGTGATGAGCTGTGTCTGTCTGTGGCATATCTGTGCGCAGGTGTGCAGGGCAGGCCAGGAGTGCTCTCCCGATTGATCTGCCATGGAGGGCAGAGGAAGAGGAAGAGGAGAAGGAGGAGGAGGAGTAGAGGAGAGAAGGTGGAGGAAGAGGTGGAAGGGGAGGTGGGTAGAACAGAATGTCCGGGCAAACAGCTGTACTCACACGTGCCTCCCAAATCCAGAAAACATCTTGTCATTTTAACTTAATCAGTTCCCGAATTTCTACTTTTGAAGTTCTACTGTCAAAGCAATATTATGCAGTCTTAACGTACACTCTCTATGTGAGGAATTCTCTCTGTACAGTGTTTTGGGTGTTTTGCTGAGTTCATGAAAGCACTACATAATACATAAGACATAGGAGTGAGATTTAGGAGGGAGATTGTAACAGGTGGTGTTAACAAAGAAAGCTAGCTGTCTGTTTTCAAGTTTCAAGCGCTCCAGAGTTACATAGATGGAAACACTGTTATGCCGTGTTCACATCAGACGCAACCAGAGCGAGGGAGGTCATTATTTCTCTATGGAGAGTCGGCGAATTGGGCGAACAAAGCAAATTCGCCATCAGTGAAGCGAAATTGGGTGACCAGAGTGAAAAAGAGAGGTTAAAAGTCAGTTAACTTTTATGGTAATGAGCTATGACACAGTTTAGCGAAACCCGATCAGAATACATGGGTTTACCAAGATCTGTTCATTACTGAACTAAATCCAACATTCCAAATGATACGTCATTAACGAACATAGCGATCAAAGCAAATTCAACAGTGAAGCTTACTTAGCGACCTCGGCGACCTGTTCACTTTGGTAGCTCCTGATCTGGGTACAGTTACACCTTTTTAACCTGCGAGCAAAACGCATTATTATAGCCAATCAATCAGGCAAGCGTACCCAAGTTGAGGTAATGTAACAGTTAATGAAAGTCTATTATTTCAGCATGATGTATAGCCTTTGACCTGCAATTTACTATGAATTCATTAGCATTTCATTTTTGTCCTTATAGAGAAATCTAATTAGATATGCATGGGTACTTGCATGTAAGATGTGATTAAGACAGCTCTTGAAGTTTAGTGACGGATCTCTCCATCTCATCTGTCTCTCTCTCTCTCTCTCTCTCTCTCTCTCTCTCTCTGTCACTTCTACTATCTAATTCAAATTCAAGTGGTCTCATCATCATGATCATGATGACACTTAGAGAATGTACCCAATCATACAACAGGTACATGTGTATGTTTAGCGGTCTTTGCTGACAGAGATTTCCCAGAGACAGGGACATATATGTAGGGGTTTTCGTTTAGCCTTTCAATCTCAAACAGCGTCACCCCATGCTTTCTCCACAAAATACATGTTATGGACCTCAAAGCTGAAATGCAAGTGACACAGAGAGTTTGTATGGTTGTGTAAATTGTCAGTATCCTGTGTGTGTATATCAAGGTCAGAGTAAAAAAAAACATGTCCAAGTGTTTCTCTAACAGTGGATTTTTTTTACTCTACAGTAGCCCACCGTAGTGTGGCCTTGCATGTCAACCAGATCTACGAATCACAATTACAGTAAAAACAGTATGCTTTGTGTTAACGAAGGAATGTTGCACTGTTTAGAAAATAGTTTATACTGGTAATATAGATCCTTAGTTTTTCTATTTTTAGCCTTTTCAGAGATCAAGGTGGCTACCATTAATCTTTTGCAGTTATGCTGTGAAATGAACAGGACTGTATTGATTTAATTATTTCATCATTGAACCAGTTCAATTGCTATCAATAATTTGTTGCTCGAAGAACATTATTTTGGTAAACTACTCTGTTTAACATCAAAACCTGTTCTGAAATGTTTTTAACTACATTTAAATAGTTCATTTATTTGTTTCTATAGTCATACTTTATGATCACTCAAACAACCATTATATGTATAGTTTACTTCTTAAAGATTTGTGTAACTGTTTTTGCACATAAAGGAGGAGATTTTGCTCGACATTATATTTATGTAGTAAAATGTCCAGACAAAAAACAGAGATTGTAGGCGAAGATGGTTGGGAAAATACTATTCGTTGAATTGAAGGAATCTGAACCTGAAGCTGAGCATCTGCCTGAAGCCAGTCCAAGAAGGAGAATGGATGAGGAGAGGAAGGGGGATTGGGGGAACAGCAGAGAGAGCAAAGCAGGAGTGAATAGAGAATTTGATACCGCAGAGATCCTTAACAGGGGGTCTGTGATCCACAGGGGGCCATTCCTCAAAACTCCTCAAGAAGGTCTGCCAAATTTTCATACAGTTAGAAACAAAAATGTTTCAGAAAGGTATACATATGTTTCTGATTGTTCAGAGTCTTTTAGGGGTTAGTGTTATATACACTCACACTGTGTTATTACAACATGGCACTGTATATAGACCTACACATTAACTTTGGCCCAGTTGAGCAAACAACATAATTTTATGTAATAAGCAAAGAGGTGTCCCTCTACTGTGACTCTATTAGCTAAGGGGTCATTGACCTTAAAAGAAAACACCACGGCATTGGGTTACTGAAACCACTGCACCTGAACATAATAACTCGGCTACGTGCTTAGCTGAGTGACTCGAAATGTACCTGTAAATGTATGGACATGAAGTTGACATATGTGGACAGCACTGCTGGTAATATTACTTGCCAAGCGAGTCCCCACTGAGTTGCCACTGAACAGTCTCCCTGTAGAGGAACAACTAAACATGCTATTGGGTAGAAGGGGCAAAACAACAAATAGGGCTTTTGTAGCTGTTAAAGTGTTAATTTTATCCCTCATATAATATAGATAAATCCTTGACCTCAAGATTGCCTGCAGTGCAATCCATTTTCAACAGCACGAGATGTGTATTGGGGTTATTTTGATCACTGGCTGTTACAAGGCATGCTCACCCACAGAGGCAAAGACCCAGACTCACAGCAGTGGTCTCATGTAAGAGATTAACACAGGGGTATGGAGCAGAGATAAATTCAAGAACAATGTTGCCATACTGGACTTGTACTTTATACCAGGATATGGAAGACAAATCACAGGAAATTGAAGCTTGACCAGAGATCTAATGTGGATTCTCTGTGGGCCTAGCTAGCTGCTCTCACACTGTTATTGATTCGGCAACTTTGTCTCTCTTTGAGCACAGGTCACTGTTTGCTTAGTAATGAGGGTCCCCATGAGTAGCCCAGCAGCACCTGCTGGAGCGCCTGTGTGGCAAAAAAACCCCAGTGGTGGGCTGATACTGAACCCAGTTCATTTATTTTTTATTTACATTTCTGCACCGCAGGGTGTTTCTGTCCTAGAGATTTTTTTCTAATCATGTAACTCAAGACCATGGTGGTGTCGGTATGCAAAACTCAAACACCGTGAATGATGTTTTAATGAACCTTCACACAAATATGCTTGGCACTTAGTGGTCTTCTTGGATTTGTATCATGCTACCTATTGTATAGGGTTTCAGGTTATTGTTTATATATAAAGTTCATTTCATCTGGTAAGGTGTGTAGGTCGTTCTGTAAAACTGAAGCCAAGCTGTTCCTTACCTTTGCCCCTACACAGCTATTAGAGCTCTGTGGTCCTATCAGGGCATAACATACAATTGCCATTCAACAGAAGCATATGTTACTAACAGATTGGCAATGTCTATTAAAACATTCTCTTTGCACTGCCAAAAAATGACAAATATCCAAAAAAGGATATTTGTTACTACATTGTAATAGTATGATATTATTTGTTCCCAAATTCTAATTTTCTAAATCAGACAGAATAGACTCGAGAAAAGTCTCGGCTGAGAGACTGAGTTACATATAGTTATGTACAAAATAAAAATATCAGTATGCACAGTGCCTGCAACATGAACCTTGGTTTCTGTATATTTAATAAAGGTTTCTGAGACATAAAAAGCCACACTCAATCCAACAAAATTGGACTGGAGACCTTAGGTTGTGTCTGTCATCATCAGAAGATCATTGGTGACCCTGAGGTGGGCATTCTCTACGCAGTGTAGTTGTGTGGGGACATTTCTGCCAGGATGCTTTGCATTGTCCTATGATGGAAGGAAATGAAAACATTCTCAAGGACTTATGCTGTGGCTGGACAGTCTCTGCTTAACCTAATGAAAAGCAACCCTACATGTGCCTTGGCTACTATCTGGCAAAAAAGCTCAAGTGTAAAAGGGTGCACATACATGTAAACATCGTTTACACACCTTTTTTAAATTACAAAACAGTGTTTACTTGACTTTTATGAGTGCTAATGTGGAAGACGTGCAGCATAATTTGTCCTCCTTTTTATGCTGCTTGTATTGTCATACCTTTTCTTTTTACCTCTTCTCCAGTGGCAAAAAGGTGACATTGCTTCTTTGCTGCCATGGGAGTGTGCAAGACTGGCGCCCAGTTTTAATGGCTTTAAAAAGTTGACACTGTACATTTTGTGTAAATATGCGAACATTCTAAGTGATAGGATTATGATAGGAACACTATGCAAATCATCTTTGCTATGCAGTTTTTAGATCTCTTTAGGTTTTACACAGGCTAAAATATGTTTAAGATTCATCTGAAACTAGATTGATCCTTTCAGAATACTTTCAAAAACTCCACAGTATACACAGCATGTTTTTTGTAAAGTTTGCAACAATAAAAATAATACAAAAAACAAACAAGATATAAAGGAACAAGTTTTCAGCTAGGTTGTTATGACATTCACAATTGTTATCCTTTCATGTTATTTTGACAGTCCCTAAAAAACATTGAATTAATGATAAAACCATAATGAGTTAGTTCTTGACATATACAAAAGCATTACTGCATAATTTCAAACAATGTTCATGAAAACAAATACTATGGCTTTTTCTTTTGTACTGCTTGTTATACTTTTTTTATGTTTTGAATATGAGAAACTCTTTTCACATTAATCTAGCTCACAATATGACTCTCCTGTGCCAACACAATGTCGTGGTATAAAATATTGAATGCACAATTTTGTTGTCAGTCCATGATAACAAACACAAAAAATGTTCTTTTGGCTGGATTAGCCTACCAAATGAATGAAAGGGGCTTCTATCTAGTTCATTATGAGAGGCAGGATCCCAAATGGACTTCTTGACTTGGCATGTTATAAAATACAGTCAGTCTACAAAAACTATACATTTTGAGTTCACAGGAAGCTTAATGCTCCAACTACTCTCCTTATCAAAAAAAAAGGAACTGTCATACCGTATGTTAACTTATTTCCCTGGATTATTGAAAGGCCTCTTGGATCTGTGCAGAAAAGCTTTTAGAGTCCAATTCAGTATATAAGCAGTACTGCACAATCTCCCTTGAATTTCACTTAGTGGGTTCTACTGCAGAAAAATCTCCAGCACTATTAACAGTCTGTCTCCATTAAAAGGAGTACCTTACTGAAGGGGGCAATTAGGACTGTTCGAAAGGGCTTTATATTGACACAGGTTCTTAAAAACATAATACCAAACATTATATTTATTTACAGATCTTTCTAAATATAATGAAGGGCCTCGAAATACCTTGTTGTCAGTAGTCACAATGTGTAGTTGACCGGGCAATCCCCTCGCTAGGGTCAGGGTACCTCTGTCACTCCCTGTAGGGTACCAGTAAAACTCCCAGAGTGCACTTGGCACGTTGTTTTCACCCCCACAGCCCCGCTCACACGTCCACTAATCTGCAGGCCTGGCCTTTGACCCAGCGCTGCAGCGTGACCAACAGAGAGGGCCCTGCTAATTGCTGCATGGGTGGCCTTCCCCTCTGGCCCTCATGTTACACTCCTTTCTCACTCCCAGACACCTTTAACAGCAGTTTTGTGTGTGTGTGTGTGTGTGTGTGTGTGTGTGTGTGTGTGTGTGTGTGTGTGTGTGTGTGTGTGTGTGTGTGTGTGTGTGTGTGTGAATTATGAGTGTGTGTGCGTGTGCGTATGTGTGCCAACACAGGCTGAGACACACAAATCAAGTGACTCTAATCATTTCACAGTAAACTAAACCCAAGGATTTATGGAAATAAGACATACTTTGGATGCCATTGTGCAGCTTGCAGGCTAACACGTTTTTAATAATGTTTTAATCATAGGCTGGCTAATTCAAACATAATTGCAAACATGCAGTAATATTCACCAATTCAGTACCTATACTTTTCGAGTTCATTTGATTCAGGGTCTTCAACAATAGCAGGTATTTTGTATACAACTTTATATCACATGTACACGTTATGTTTGTATACTGTGCTATGTGAGTATGTATGTATAGTTTTGTTTATGATGAGTGCCTGCTTAAAGTTGATGAAACCAGAGAGGAGATTCGTGTTCTATACTGAGCATGTAATAGAGAGCTATGAAAACGTGAACGTTATTGTATGTTGCACCACTGCCACCTATCGCCTGACTGAAAAACATTTTATGCAAGACTCTCAAACATTACAAGAGCTGCAACCCAAGACTGAGTGAGTAATGCCTACAACACACAGGGCCAAAAAAAAAACTATTTATTATAACATAGTTGAAGAGTTAATGTATTTCAGTGGTAATATATTTATGGTGTCCTAGTCATTCCGCACGGGCGATGAATTTTCTCATTTGGAAATTACGTAATTATTTATGAATGACGAACTGTATTCAATTAAAAGAAAAAAAGTTTTCTTCCAGGAAAAGATAAGTAAATCGTTTAACTTAGCTTGTCATTACTAAACGGAGACAATGAGGCCATATATCCAACAACATGACTCTTTTTTAGAATGAAACCTCCGTGCAAATTGCAAAATATGCTTTAAGGAGCACATCAGCCCATTGGCTAGCTTGAAAAAAATACCACTCATAATTTGCACAGCTGGATCAGGATTTTAGAGCAGGTTTTCAGGCTTAACACCAGATGTGATAGGTCCCTATTTATTCATAATATTACGCCAGCTTATGCTATTAAATGTTTGCTGCACAGTATAATTTCTTACAACAAGAACAAGAACAGCAAGAACAAGAACAATAGTACTGCTACTACTACTACTACTAGGCCTACTACTACTACTACTGATAATAATAATAATAATAATAATAATAATAATAATAATAATAATAATAATAATAATAATAATAACCTGTCATGTCCTACCGTCTGACACGTGGTTATGTAGGCTACAGTAGGCTATATGTAATGCTTGGTCTTTATGTGCTTCCTGAAACGGCACTGAATTGCGCTAAAGTGAAATAATGACGTCTGATACAAGGGTGGGCTAAGCGGAACATATCATTCGTCATCCGTGGTTTATTTACTATGACTGCAGCTGTTGAATTTCCACGTTGTCTGCATTGAGTTGACGAGGTGAAACTAAAGTAACACCCTCTTTCAGTTATGTCGTAATCAGATGACGCATTGCGAGGTAGTTATAAACTTCGGCGCAGCAGCAAGTAAAATAATAGCTCTTGCGCTCCTGGTCTGTGTTCGATATTCATCATGATATGGACTGTACTTTTGCTGTTTAAAGGACTTTTGGCAGTAATTTTGATCTACAAGAGGCGTTGTAGGTAAGTCACATATAATGGCTGGTAATGTTTACAGGTGAATGGCATGATGCATAGACTTTGGATTAGGAGGCAACGCAGGTGTTCATGAGTTCGCTAATGTTATTTCCGCTTGAATAGACGGGAGAATGAACCACCTTTAGACAAAGGCTATATACCTTGGCTTGGGCATGCCCTTGAGTTTGGGAGAGATGCAGCGAAGTTCTTGAGTCGGATGAAAAAGAAGCATGGCGATATTTTCACGGTAACATTTTGCACAAAGCACACGAGTTGCACTGATAACGCACGCCACAGATGGCACTTGTGTCTAACTTGGTATAGGCCAATGTATTCGGCTTTAGCTTGTTTTTTAAAGAAAGAAATCTGTTATTTTGTCAACCATACAAAATCGTGGTAAAACAATTGCCTTTGTGACTGTTGTTATCAAATAATTTCCCTCAAAAATATTTTTTCGGTTTTTTTGTCTATTATGAATATGCCGTATACAGTATGTATACAGATTAATCTGCTACCCTACTTCCTATTTCTTACGTTGTAACATGTGGCATTGACATGTAAACCAATAAGGCCATTTTCTCTTAAATAAACTGTTATTACTCAGCTATAATGTCAGTGTATGATTAGTATACTATATTCCCACACTAACTGTTTGACTTTAACCTCAAACATGTGTGTTGGCACTCTTCAGAATGTCAGCTTGACATCTTTCTACACACCTTTTTTCCCTCCCAGGTGCGTGCGGCCGGACGATATGTGACTGTGCTGTTGGACCCCAACATGTATGATGCTGTGCTGTCTGACACAGAGGCTCTGGACTTCAAGAGTGTTTCAAAGGTGCTTATGCAGAGGATGTTCAGCCTGACGATGCCCAATCACGACCCAGCGTCTGAGAGGGCCTGGATGAAACAGTAGGTGTCTGACATTCTGTCATCAGCTGTGTGGCAGTTGACACAAGATAAGGAATTTTACTAAAGCAATGGTTGTCAGTTGACATCATATCTTAGGAAATCAGTGGCAAGCTAACTTTGGAAACCATGAGTCACCCCACCAATGAGAGAGTGTGTGTGTGTGTGTGGGTGTGTGTGTGTGTGTGTGTGTGTGTGTGTGTGTGTGTGTGTGTGTGTGTGTGTGTGTGGGTGTGTGTGTGTGTGTCCTGCTCATCCCCAGGCATTTCCACGGCCCCAGTCTGGTGCAGCTGTGTGAGTCCATGCAGAACAACCTCCAGCTGGTGTTCAGCACCACAGATGTGGCCCAGAACCCGCAGCAGTGGAGCACAGGTGGGCTCTTCAGCTTCTGCTACAGCCTGCTCTTCAGGTGAGTCCTGCCTACCAGCTCAGCACTGAGCCACAAAGCGCTAACCAATAGGGCTGCACAATATATAGAAAATATTGTGATATCGTAACATACAGTATCGTGATACACATATTGCAAAACATGGCTTAACTGAATAAATAGGACATTACTGTGAAACAGCTTACAGTAATGTCCCATTTATTCCAGTTAAGCCATGTTTATTAAGATATTGGGAAATCAAATGGAGTCCTACTTGCCCTTGATATCCACCCCATAGGCTGTGCACTGGCTACAGCCTAGCAGTGAAGGTTAAGCTGAAATATGTTAAAAACTATATTTAAATATTTGTTCATTTATTTCAAAACATATCATCATCGCAACATTCAGCAATGTTACCGCATATCGCACACTTACCAATATCGTGCAGCCCTACTAACCAACTCGGCTAAATCTCGTTGAGTCAGAAAGTGCTAAGAAATATAAACTGTCCGCTTTAAAGGTGAGCTTGCCAACCAACACCCCTAAATCTCACAAAGTTATATAATGCTAATAAAAACAAACATTAGCTATGTTCAAAATCTTTACTCACCTATTCACTCACTCGCACACCCACTTCTTCACTCACCACAAAGGCATACATGTGCGCATAGGTAGGGAATAAGGGCCATCAGTCATTAATACGCTTTAGATTTTGCTTGGAATAACCTACCCAGCTAAAAAGCTCTACTGTTAATACAATCACAAGACATTCCGAAAGCATAATAGTCTACATACTTAGTATACATACATAGTATGTAGTGTACAGGTTTTGTACCCTACATTTTGCTCCATGTCATGACAACATTAAAGTGCACTAAATAGTGAATGAAATTTACAACTCAGACAGTTCTTTGTTTAAATAACATTTAGAAGGGGAAATAGAGAGGGAGAGAGAGAGAGAGAGAGAGAGAGAGTACTATTAATATAAAAAATAGTGATACCTTACATTTACACAGTGACTTTCACAAACTCAAGGTTACTTTATTAACTATTTAAACAAGACAGACAGAGAGAGACAGACAGCGAATGAGAGAGAGAGAGATAGAGAGAGAGAGAGAGAGAAAGAGAGATACAGAGGGAGAGAGAGAGCATAGAGTTAAAATGTTGACTTGGAAAATCTGACTTTACCACACATTCACTGTTGGACTCCACCCTCCCCCATCCCCAGGCTATGGTTAATAGTATGAAATAAAGTATGCCATTGTTGGCATGGTGTCTATGAACTGTACCCTGCACCGGGAGTTTGTTTACCAAAGGCTTTGTGAATACCACAGCAAACGTCGTCTAGACTCTATAATAAAGGATCATAAGCCCAGTGTCTGGATCACTCAATAGGCCATGGTGTGGCACAGCCTGGCAACTGTGGACGAGTTATACCGCACTCGACATGAAAAAACGAAATGTTGAAAAGAATGTCTGCACACTTAAATACTTTTCAGTTTTACTTGGCCAAGCTTTCGGTCAACAGACCTTCCTCAGTGCACACAGTACTGTTGTGTGCTGACAGTGGATGTCATTTAGCAGAACACAACTATAAAGAGGTTTGAAGCTTAGGGCCCATTTCCACCGAACTCTCTGCGTGTTCAGCGCGTGGCCGTATTCTGTCCGTATTCGTTTAGAATGCATGTTAACAGATTAGACCATTTCCACCGCAAGCGTGTTCTGAGCGTATTCTGTCCCTATACAAACCTATTGTATACGCCCACGCGCTGAACACGGCTACGCACTGAACAAGGCGGTGGAAATGAGTTACCTTAGCTTTGATGTGGGTCTGTGCAGATATGGGAAAATGATAGGGCTGATTTGTTGCCTATGGTTTCAGCTTCCTGGCAAACATTCTCAGGTCAAGGGGTGTGTGTCTGTGCAGGTGTGAGGAAGTGATGGGGAAGATCTTTTTCAATGGCCCATATCGTGTGGGTGGTTTGTTTTCTCTGGAAACTGTGGTATACTTCAGAGCAGCAGACACAGTATCTGCCTTGTCACCTTTTGACCAGGATGTGCTGCGGGTTGGGTGTGCGATGTCATGACACGTTTTCACCAGAATGTGCTGCGGGTTGGGTGTGCGATGTCATGTCACCAGAGACTAGTTCCTCATCACCACATTTGTTTTTCCCTCTCTTCACAGGGCCGGCTACCTCACCTTATTTGGAGTGTGCGAGAATGACGTCACGCAGCTCGACACTGTGTATGAAGAATTCCGCAAGTTTGACGGGCTCCTTGCCAAACTTGCTCGTCAAACAGAGAAGCGAGGTAGATGGTTTTCATAATTATTACAATGACACAATCTGTATTACTGAGGGGATATTACTTGAATCAGTTTTCTGCAAAAAAGAACTTTGCGTGGTCTACGAAATAGTGGTGAAGTTAGTGGCATTCAGTAGTTAATTATGTTGTGTTCATTGCGTTGTTTTTGTTTTGTATTTTAATCAATTGTATTTAACACTAGCCCAGCAAAATAATGTGTCGGTCCTTCAACTATCCCGTAGCACTTACCCACTGATGTGTCCAACATGAGGGGCCTTTTCCAGTGTTATGCAATAGCCATTTTCAGTAACATGCAAAGTTTTAAAACATGACTGTCTTTCTGTAAATAGAGGTTGCATAACATTTTCATGTGAAATGCCCTAGTTCTTGTAAATTTGGATTGCAGCAATACCTGTAGCATGAAGGATGAGTTCAAATCAGCTGATGTCTAAAAAAAGGAATTACTGAA
Source organism: Coilia nasus (assembly GCA_027475355.1). Classification (NCBI taxonomy): domain Eukaryota; kingdom Metazoa; phylum Chordata; class Actinopteri; order Clupeiformes; family Engraulidae; genus Coilia; species Coilia nasus. The sequence goes on from CM050211.1 coordinate 32,545,556, forward strand.
AAGAAACTCAAACAAAAAACAGAAAACTGTCTGGAGGTACTGCTTGTGTAAATAGACTTTTAAAGAAATAATCTGAACACTTATAATGTTCTCAATGCTTTACTTTAAATGTCAGAGCCCCTGTTGTACTACCAATGAAGTGTGGAACTTTCTGAGCTGTTACTATAGTATTAACTACAGTATATTAACATTTTATTTACTTTTAAAAATGTTGTTTACAATGAATGGTCTATCATTACTTGTGTTGAGGTTAGTATGCTGGAATTAATATGTGTAATATGGAATTATCAGTAGCAATGTGAGGTTTTTCTTATTAATAGGAATTTGAGGTTTTTCCTCATAAACAGCAATGTAAGGTTCTTTTTATTAATAGCAATGCCAGGTTTCTCTTATCAATAACAATGTGAGTTTTTTTTATCTCAGGATTGTCTTATCAATAGCAACGTGAGGTTTTATTTGTCTCTAACAACATGAGATCTTACCATTACCAATGGGAGACTTGTCTTATCAATCAGTACGTGGTTCTCCTTACCAATAGCAAAGTTAGGTTCCTGTTATCAGTATCCTGTTTTTGAATGGTTAACAGAGGAGCGTCGCATGGCCCGCGGTGCGCAGGAGCGTCTATGGCAGCTGCTGAGTGGCTGTGGAGCCGGGCAGAGCACCAGGGCCCTGGGGAGCAGCTGGCAGAGGAGCTACCTGGAGCACCTGCAGAGCGAGGAGGTGGAGGAGGAGAGCCAGCGGAGAGCCATGCTGCTGCAGCTCTGGGTCACACAGGTCAGTCTGGACATGGACACACACTGGACACTGGTTAATGTCACACCTTCTTCTCGCTTACGCTCTTACTGTCTCTCTCACTTATTCTCACACACTTGTCTGCACATGCCCCTGTGCTTTTGTAGTCACTCTCTCGTCTCTCTCTCACTCATTTTCTCTCTCTCACACACACACACACACACACACACATACACACACACACACACACACACAAGCATGCACACACACCTACACACACACAAGCCCACACACACGCCTACACACACACAAGCCCACACACACTCACTCTTTCAGCAGAACCAGAAAAACTAAAACCGAATGGTTTTAACCTCCTAGCATAGTTGGCAAACATGGCGTTAGTTTTGCGTCCATTATGAGGCTGCAGGATTGCAAGATTTACATGCTTCTTTCCTGTGCATTGCATGGAATACAGGAATACTACACAGAGCAACAAAGATCTGACTAGGGATGCACCAGTGCCACTTTTTTTCTTTAAGCTGAATTACTACAAATATATATATAACAATTGTATACATATAAATAACATTACAAATAGAACATAAAAAGTAAAACATGAGACAATATCCAACCAGAGTAAATACAAGACAAAACAAAACCAAAAACAAATGTTCCTTGTCGTTAGAAGTCAATCTTAATGTCTTTGTATTTTAACTAAACTAAATATTAGTTCAAATATTTCAGTCAGCATTTCAACCATTTTCATTAGGCAAATCAAGCAGGGTAGTATAAGGAACAGAACTTCTTGACAGCAGCCTTGAGTCAGGCGTCATGTTGACATGAAATGGTATCGGCGCATGATACTGGTGAGCATAAGTGTGAGTAATCACAGTATCGACACAACACCGGACACTGGTATCGGCATATGTGAAGAGGGGCTTGGTGGATCCTGTTATGCTGTGGTCACTGGGTCCCCTAATAATAATAATATAGTATAATAATAAGAAGAATTATAATAATAATAATAAGAAGAAAACAAGAATTTGTATAGCACTTTTTATACAGAGGATGTTGCTCGGCTGAAAAAACGAGTATTCAGTCGCGTACTGGACAATTTGAATTTCAGGGATTTAAGAGTTCAGGCCTTGAGGACCCCAGGAGCAGTCACAAAGGCACAGGGGCAAGGAAATATTCAGTATAGGTGTTTTTTTTATTAAGGAAGATCTCTTGAGCAGGATTACGGCTCAAAGCATAGTGCCTATCTGCAGAGGTTAGACAAGTATTATGGGATGGTAGCGAAAATGGACCGAATAAGTTCCAGGTTGCTGATAAGTCTCAGCAGCAGCTAAATACAAGAGTCTTAAGTGGAGTTCTGACTGCTTCTAACCCTTTCCACCCCTTGGACCTGGAGCTCCAGGTAGGACAGGAAACAGAGGAGCGCTCACGCTCCCCACACATTCCTCTGTGGTGACAAACCTGAACATGCAGTCTGCATGCAGTCTACATCGTGTGCAGTCTGACAAGTAACGCTCATCACATTCCACATCCCCATGGCAACAGGTATTCTGCCAGCGGTGCGTTGTGTATGGCGTGCAGCTGATTTAGGACAATGAACACACACTCCTTACCTGGGAACACACGTGGAGGGAGACTGTTTATCCATCTCTGGCAGTGCGCTTCAGTGATTCAGTGGTATTGACTTTACATGAAATACTGGGGAAGGGAAGTTGTAACAGGACCCACCTCAGTGATAGGCTTGCAGCATGTTGTGTGCAATTAGAGTTGTACACTGCATTCCCACGGTCTGTGGTGAAAGGAAACAATGTGCCACCTTGCTCAGTCATCTCCTGGTGTGGCACGAGGCCAACTTTGCCTTGGGCACCAGGTAGAGAGCCAAGAGATCCCCGGAGCTGCTATTAGTGTGTGCACAACATTGCCACTCCTATCTGCCTGAAAAGAGCCTTTATTCTCAACCTTACTTAATCCACATGTACGCAAGACACACAGAGACACACAGACACAGACACAGACCCACACACAGGACACACAAGACACACACACACACATACATACATACAAATATACACACAAGACACACACTCTCACACACATACACACCCACCCCTATACCCAGTCACTCACACACTCAGACACAAACACACCCAAATACCAACCCCCCCCCCCACACACACACACACACTTAGATACCAGCATACCTACATTATGCTTATGCGCACACTCTCTCTCTAACACACACACACACATTTGTACGGGGGCCCTCCACACTATCCCCTCCTCCATTTCCCACCCTCCCTCTCTGAGTTTTTTTTTTCTTAGCCTGCGGTGTCCTGGTATTACTTCATGTCACCCCGCCATACGCAGTCAGCCTGCTTGACTTATGTTGCAGTTCCCCTGTCACCCACACGAGAGCACTGTAGTTTATGGCCTGGCCTCTGAAAAACACTCAGTAAATCACCAGCGCCTCAAAACAGCATTACGTGGCAGTTTTCTCTTTCGCCCGGCGGCGTATGAAAGGATAAAGCACGGAGCTGTCAGCCGTAGATCTTCAGCAGTGGTGTGGAGAAGAAAGATGGTGGTCCAGAAAGCACGCCTCAGTCTCCAGCCAGAAGCATAGGTAGAGGCAGAGCCTCACAGGGAACTTTGAATGGGCCTGTAGATAGTCCTATAGGTTATCACAGGTGTTGAGACTATTAATAAACCATTTGTTGAAACATTTTGCCTTGTTAAGTTCAGGAGTTGGTTTGATTAAGGTGATGAATCAGTAAACAAAAAACAAAATGAAACAACATTTCAGCAAACCATCTCTAAAGTCTCCGTGGGTGGCCTATGGAAATAAAGTGTTACCGACATTTCAGACTACAGACGTTCCCTTTGTTGTATCTGATTCACCTGTTTGTGCATGGAGACGCATCGCTTTGCATGAAACATCAAACACCGCTTCACAGGAAGTGGGTTAGGTCAGAATGTGGTGACAGTGACTAGCAGGCATGTGCTTTGTTGTGTATCTAATTTAAGAAGCATATCATTATGTGTGTTATCAGTCAATGATGAATGACTCAAACTTTTCTTTGAGGCAGAACATCTTTGGAAAACACTTTTAAAAAGACATCTTTTACAATTCTATCTGAAGCAATTTCAAGGTGAGCAAGTCTGGTCTTTTTTTTTTTTCCTGTTGCCAGGGTAACGCGGGTCCGGCTGCCTTCTGGCTGCTGGGGTTTCTGCTGACACACCCTGAGGCAATGTGTGCTGTGAGGGCAGAGATCAGAAGCCTTCAGCTACAGCGCCACCCACTGGCCAATCTGCAGAAGCATACTCCTGTTCTGGGTGAGAATGAATGCAAACATAACATTACACTCAGCAGACACTTTTATCTGAGGCAACTTAGAAGGAAGACAGTCAGGCGTAGGCAAACATAAGAGATTACATACAGACATACATGTCCCAGCACTGAGGACAGACTCAGGCAAGTTGAGGAATACAATACGAATCATTTCAATGAAATGAATTGTAATCTTCAAGACTTCAAAACTTTTTTGTCATTGAAGAGTTGCCTGTGAAACAAAATTAAGCAGCAAGTCTACTAAGGTGCAAGATAAACGTATCAAGTGTCAAGTACAAAAGGACTCTTAGGGCTCATTTCCACCGCCTCGTTCAGCGCGTAGCCGTGTTCAGCGCGTGGGCGTATACAATAGGTTTGTATGGGGACAGAATACGCTCAGAACACGCTTGCGGTGGGAATGGTCTCATCTGCTAACATGCATTCTAAATGAATACGGACAGAATACGGCCACGCGCTGAACACGCAGAGAGTGCGGTGGAAATGGGCCCTTACCTATAATATGGCAGTAACCCCACATTTAAAACAGTATATTCCTGTCAGCAATTCAAAACAAGCATCCAAACTGTTAATGGTGCTCCATCTAGATGGCATTAGGGCCTTGGCCCTAATCAGTGATGTACTTAAGGGCAAAGACTCTTGAGTCCAATATGAGTGTGCTGGTTAGGTGGATCATGTTTCATATTCTGCGTGTCTTTCACATCTGGCTTGCAGATAGCGTCCTCAGTGAGACGCTGCGTCTCAGAGCAGCTGCTCTCATCACGCGGGAGGTGGTCCAGGACAAGGTGCTGCAGACGGGCGCGGGCCAGGAGTACCTGCTCCGGCGAGGAGACCGACTCTGCCTCTTCCCCTTCCTCAGCCCCCAGATGGACCCGCAGATCCACCGTGAACCAGAGGTGAGGCTCAGATTCAATAGCTTGGTAAACCCGCCCCTCGTACTTCATTTCATTTTGTACAGAGGGTCTGGACCGGAGACTGTTGAAGGTCATGTAAGAGGACCGAGCAACTCCTATCCAGTCAGCAAACAGAGGGTGTGTTTGTGAGCTATGATGCTGACTTTGTGTGCTACATTTGAATTGTAGTGCATAGGTAGGCTAGTTGTGTATGTGACGACCAGACGTTAGCGATTGGGCAAAGGCAGAGACACTTGTTTTAAACTTCAGAAATTGTTTCTTATGGCCTCCACTCCAGATCCTCTTCGCAAAATGAAATGAAGTACGAGGGGCTGGTTTACCAGGCTACAGATTCACCTTCTGTGTGTCTGTGTGTGTGTGTGTGTGTGTGTGTGTGTGTGTGTGTGTGTGTGTGTGTGTGTGTGTGTGTGTGTGTGTGTGTGTGTGTGTGTGTGTGTGAAAGAGAAAGAGACAGAGAGATAGAGAAAGAGAGACATTGTGGAGTGAAAGTGACCAGCCAGTGATGAGTCATTTGAACTGTACTGCAATGAATGAACCCTTCAGTCATTTACTGAGGGAAATTAAATATCCTCTAACCTCATGTTCTGGCAGGCGAACAAAGCTCTGGTCATTAAATGATAATGTATACATTGGTCAGATGCCAGCATGCCGTCGTAGCTGGCATGCAGTACAGTGTCTCAGGTGTTATCTTATATGTCAGGGCACATGAAACGCAGGCCACTAGGTTAGCAGTTGGCAAGTCAACCCTGAAACCACTGTGTGTGTGGTGTGGCGTGCCCCAATGGCAGAGAGCTGGACTGGTAGAACAGGTAAAGTACACGAAAGTAAACTTGAAGAGATTCCAACAAAGCTGTCTTTGGTAGTACTGTACTCACAAAAACCGTCATAGAGCCAGCAGACAGGCAAGGCAAGACAAGACAAGGCAGGCAGGGAGTATCAAAGCTTACAAGGATTACGTTCATTAGGTTTCAGGAGACCGTGAAGCTCAGCACAGACAAAAGGAAGAAAAGGCGCTTTAAATAGTCCAACCAATTAGCAAAACAAATTCAATATTTCAATCAACCAGTGATACGATGAACTAATCATCCAAAAAGGGAAAAAAAAGAAAAATGACCGACACAAAATAGTGGCAGGAAAGGAAAAAAGGCTAAAAAGTTCCAAAATCTGAATCTTAAGTCTTTGGCTTGGGTTCTTAAAGACAGTGGTAATTACAAATGGGTGTAAGAGTAAAACTGTGCTGTATATGTTTAAATTTAGTTGAACAGATTAACTCGTATTTTAAAAGTGGTTGCTTCATTTGACTTGGGTATGCCAACTTCACTGCAGTCCTTCCAGACAAGCCCCTACACTCGGGGGCCATATTGGTGACGCCTTCGGGCATCTATTTTGGGTTAAGACCAGGCCCTACAGTACATAAATGAATGGTGAGACATGAGTATATGCACTCTCCGATGACTGAGGGACATAAAAAAACATGGTTGAAATCACAATGAAAACTTGATTGGAATGGCTGGAAATGTTTGCTGGTTTGTATCAAAATAAAGCTTTATAAGCCCTTTTTCTCATGGGTTATTTTGAACTACAAAGCAAGTGTGGTTCAGGGAAGCATGATATAGCAACATGATTAGAACACCGTTTGCACAGTTCGGCAGATGATTGGCTCTTGGCAGCAGAACAGGTGGGATATTTGCAGACACGTGCCATATATTGGCGTTACGAAGTGTCCCCATGCATTTCTATGGATGCTTTCTCCAGTGCTTTGTCTCCTCCTATGTAGGAAAGTCTCTACTGTGAACGATGAGAAGCCCACTGAATGGGATAGAGCTGGGAATTAAAACAGGTTCCAGATGCCCAGCAGGACCCATGTTTGGATCTGTCCCATTTCCAGATCACAATCTTTAAACAGTGTCATCCACTCATGTCACGCCACTGTATGCTGTCCTATAGATCCATTAATTATTTTTACATTAATTACTAATTACTAATGTGTCTTAGCCTTACGCTTTTAAGACAGAGTTCATTTTAAACTAGAAAAGCACTCAGAGAGCGCAGACCTCCGCCAAGGCAGCGCAGATCAGCACCAAAATCTAATCACTTTTGAGATAGCCACAAGAGGGCGACAGTTCTGTGGGGAACAATTTGGCCCTATCTCGCAATGGTGAAGAATCCTTTAAAAAATTCCTGGATCCAGATGGTGATCTGGATCACCACCAAAATCTAATCACTTCTCACTTAGCCCAATTCCATCAAAATCCATCCATAACTTTTTGAGTTAAGTTGATGACAGACAGACAAACAAACAAACAAACAAGCAAACGGAGGCGAAAACATAACGTCCTTGGCGGAGGTAATGAGTGTATGACAAAGTTAGTTGCATATGTTGAAATTTGATGAAATAGACAGTATTTTAAAAGTAGTCCCTTCTTCTGACTGGGGTATGCTTACTTTACTGTGAATGATGAAAAACACACCAGATATAGAAATGCAGCATTTAGCACCAACAGATGTTGACCCACTTACTAACATGACCGTGTCACTCTGTTTTTGTATGTTGGGCAGAAATTTAAGTATGATCGCTTCCTGAACGCAGACGGGACGGAGAAGAAGGACTTCTTCAAGGGGGGAGTGAGGATGAAGTACTGCAACATGCCCTGGGGGGCCGGCAGCAACATGTGTGTCGGCAGGCACTTCGCTGTCAGCGGCATAAAACAGTGAGTACAGCAGCTATGTTATATGTTAACATATGAGATGACATTTACTTAAATTGCAGGAGGAACTCCATGAACACCTTGTCCTTGTGTAGAGTGTCTTTACTGGTCGAAGGCATTGCGCATTAGGGACTTCATTTTTTATGGAGCTCCTAATCAGTGTCCTCATTTCAGATGCATTTGCAGATCAGTATCCTTTTGGAATTAAAGCAGCACTATGCAACTTTTTGTAGTTAATTAATCATCTAAACAAGCCAGTAGATGCTTAAATGAGTCATTACCAGGCAAATGAAGACTGCTCGGCTGCCCCACCATACCGTACCATGCTTGCAATATCTGGGTGTCCGTGCCGGCACCCTCAGACTCACAAAGTCTTGAATATCAGCGAAAAGCAGGATCACATTAAATTCTGACTTTACTTACCTCGGTGGACATGACTACTTTCGTGTTTGCCGGTTACTCTGATCAGTTGAGTTGGGAACACTTGCACAGGGTGAGGGGAAGGGAAAACTTTTATGAGTGTCCATTTACTTGGACACACTAGGGGGAGCTCTGTTGAGAAAAAAAAACACTCCAAGTTGCATAGTGCTCCTTTAAATGCACCACTAAACTCTGGTGACATTCAACTAAAAAATGCTCAGTTCCCCTCAGCCTATAGACAGTACTTTGCCCGTCATGCCCAAATAAACTGAACACAATCTACAGAGTATCTATACAAATCTTACTCCTAATACTTTAATTTCAGCTGGACATTTTCAAAATCATGATCAAAAGTCATTGGCATATTCCTGAAACTGTTTCAACTGATAGTCTTGTTTCAATATCTGTATGTCTTGTGTTTTTGTCACTCTTCTTGTTGGTAAAATTCTTATAGGCCTAAACATTATTACCATCTACCCTGCTGTCTTCTTGTATACTCTGTTCTTCTTGGCATATCTGTAGCTTGGTTTGTGTCCTCTTTTGACAAAAGCTTCTGCTAAGTGTAATGTAATGTCTCCTATGTTACTTGTGTATTTTACCTTACTCAACATCACTGCAAATGAGGGCTAATTGCTCAATGATTCTTTGAGAATCAATCAGTTAATCAATCAATCCATAAATCAGTTAATCAACCAATCAGTCAGTTAGGCCTAATTTATCGATCTGTGTTTCCATCAGGTTTGTGTACATGATGCTCACTAACTTGGACTTGGAGCTGTGTGACCAGCAATCCACCATGCCCCCGGTGAACCCCAGTCGCTATGGCTTCGGAATGCTTCAGCCAATCGGCGACCTGGAAATCAGATATCGACTGAAGCCAGCCAGCAGCTCCCTGGAGCACTGTCACCAGCGATGACAAGACTGTTACTGTGTTATTTATTTATTTCATGTTTTTACATTTGCTTATTTATATTGTTTATATCAATTTGTGTACGAATCAGTATGTGGTGTGAATAAATGTTTTTTTTTCTGTTGTGAAGAATACAAGATTTTTAAAACCACTATATTTAAGATTTAAATGTGTCGAATTTGAATCATGTTCTCAGAAGACAGAGTCAGAAGTGTGTCTAGTCTCTATAATGCATTCGTAGAATGTAGAGCAGACCCAAGCTCTTGGGAGTATTGCCCAGAGCACTGTGTATTCATGAAGACTGAACACTGCACGCCAGTTGCATTTGTAAATGTAATTATGATGCGAATATGATTGTAGCACATCATCATCATGAAATGCAGTGTTTAGGTGGGGGCCCAGTTAGCCCATCAGCCTGCACGGTGAGAGACCGTGTTGGTGATGTGTGTTTGCTGATGGGGGTAAGCCCCTCCGCTGGCGCCATTTTTGTGACAAGCACAGACGTGGCGTGCCGAAGACAGTCCCAGTTCCAAGACCTCCTCTGTCCCGGGTTGTAAGAGTTAAAACGGCGTGTTTACTGCCGTTGGGTGGTGGTGATGAGGGCACGTGGAGGGGTGGCTTCGGGAATCGGCCATCTACAAGGAATGCCGTCGACACCGCTTCGAGGCAGCGGAGCAGACAGATCAAGCTGAGGAAAGCTCGTGGATGCTTGAATAACTTGTTGATCGTAGTCGTAAAAGAAAATCGTGAATACGTCGTCTTGAGCAGACGACGGTTACAACCGCAGAACCTGGAACATGTTAGGACTAAAGAATCTGCCCTGGAGCCTGCGTCTTAATGGTATAGTAAATCAGTGACGTTTCTTTTTATATGATTTATGTTTCCAATCATGTAATAAGAAGGTATCTTTTCTAGGAAAATTATTTATTTTTACAATAGTTTTATCAAAGCGACGGCGCATAAACATCCAATCAGTTTGTATTGATATTGATTTCTTCAATGCGTATGATTCGGGCTATATTCCTGACAGTAATGTTTCTTTTGACAAGCATGTTGTGTAAAACATAAAAAAATGGTATTAATCGATGTCTTTCTACCCGTTCCTTTATGGTCTGTATTGTGTGATCAGCAAGGGACTTATGAATGCAGTCTTGAGGTGTCTCTGAACTATAACCTCAGGCGATGTTTGTATTTTAATCACACCAAAAACTACATCTTAAATTATCAGCAGACGAAAGCAGGAACGCTTAGGCTACTTACAGAATAGGGCTGTCATGATTATCGATTGATGGCAGATTGCAAGGCATGATGTGTGGGATAATTAATCAAGTAATGTTTTGGCATACAGCATTTCGTCCATCATGCTATAAAAAATTACATCAAATTACCATCATGTGGCCAAATTAGAAAATCAAAAAGAATGCGTGCCGTGGCGAGAAATTCTTACCTATCAACAATCACTGATTGGCAATTGGTTTGAACCATTTCTTCGCGTGAACAGCCCCAATGTCGCTCTGTTTTGGTGGTGCAAGGCGGGCTAAAAACCGGAATGTTCCGCTTAACTCTTAACTCTCAGCAGACATTTAGTCTGAATTTACGTTATACACAGTGGCCAGCCATTGAATCAGCCGCTCTATAAGAAATCTGAAGAAATTAGTCTTCGTGTACCGAGAGGGGGAGAGTGAGAGTCAGTGAGTGTGAGAGAGCCATATCAAGAAGAGGGCTTGTTTCAGCACTGTTTCGTAGTGGACAGCTCACAGCAGTATTCAGAAACGCCACAAGTAAATCAGCCTACTCGTTGTGTAAAATGGCACGAGGATATATAGCTGAATAAAGAAAACTGTGTAAGTTTTAAATTATATTCCTGATTGATATCAGATGACTAGTTTGGACCCGTAATTAGTAACTGATGTGTCTTTCTCCTTTTTCAACAGAGGCAAGGATGGGGAAGCCTAGCGTGAAAGTGGGTGTTAATTCTTGGACCGTGTTGTGTGTTCTGAACTAAGAAGAGCCTTCAGAACAGCAGGGTGGAGATGGAAAACACATCAGCAGGAATGAACAAGCCAAGTTCTCGGTCGACGACGTCTCTCCCCCCGGAGCCTGGGGATATAGTCCGGAGTATGGCTTGCTATCGCCGGGTGAAGCTGAACGTCGGGGGTCTTCCGCATGAGGTTCTGTGGAGGACCCTAGACCGGCTTCCGCGAACGCGGCTTGGCAAACTGCGGGACTGCAAAACACACGACTCGCTCATGGAGGTTTGCGACGACTACAACTTGGACGACAACGAATACTTCTTCGACCGACACCCTGGTGCGTTCACGTCCATCCTTAATTTCTACCGTACCGGTAAACTACACATGATGGAGGAGATGTGCGCGCTGTCTTTCAGCCAGGAGTTGGAGTACTGGGGTGTGGACGAAATTTACCTGGAGTCCTGCTGCCAGGCGCGCTACCACCAGAAGAAAGAGCAGATGAACGAGGAGCTGAAACGCGAGGCCGACACGTTGAAAGACCGGGAGTTCGAGGAGTTTGACAACACGTGCTGCGCCGAAAAGCGCAAGAAACTTTGGGATCTTCTCGAGAAGCCGGGATCTTCTGTTGCAGCTAAGGTCTGATTAGAACTAATTATCGAATTATAGAGTATGCATACTTTGTGTTCTTCAAAAAACGGTGCTTTCTCTTGATGCTTGTCCTGCGCAGGGCACTAAGGTTTGTGTCTCATAAACTGGTGCTCTTAATGAATGACATTCACAAAAGCAGTCAGTGAAATACCTATCTCCCGGGTAGAGTTCGCTTGGTAATCACTCTTCTGTGAAGGTTGTCTGATTCCACAACATAGGAAAGGCTACAATTTTAAAGGCATCCAAGGATGTTGAAATAGGGCTCTCTTCTGCAATAGCCAGTTGTCCTCTGACAGAGTAGAGCTGAAATTGAACCTGGGCTCCTCTGATCTATTGGTCCAGAGTTTTGAGTAGTCATCCGCAATGTTGGCAGGTGGTTGGCCTTTCACAGGAGGAAGCAATATGTGTTGTGCTGGAAATGGGCTGAGTCTGATTTTAAGTAAGCGTAAAGTTAGTAAAAATGTTTTTAGCACAACTTTTGTCCCCTTAGCAAGTGTTGCTTTTACATGCAGGTATAGTGCACATGGCGTTATGCGGTTACTTTTAGTATCACTATTTGAAACTACATGAAACACAAGAATTCAAAATAACATCTAGCTTAATTAGGTTTAACAAGTGTGTGTCTTTGCTGGACAAGTGCAGAAGTACATCATATGGTCTCTGATTGACCTCTGTGAGATTGGCTCTACATATGATGAAAATGTGAAAAAGTATTTCAGTTCATTTGTGCATTATTAATGCATGTTGTGCAAACAGAATGAAAGAAATGTTTTTACATAGTGTATATTACTTATACATCATAACAAGGTCACACAATATCGTACACCAATTTGTGAGCAACGAATTGTTGTCCTTCTCCCAATTCTGATTCCAAAAAATGGGTAAAAAGGACAAATGTGAAACCCCTGCACAGGCATTGCCAAAACCATTTTATATTAAAAATGCTGTGCATTTGTATGAATCAAATACTTGTCTAATGAGACATTATTGTACATTGCCACTTTGCAGCTTTCATAAGAATTATTTGGCACCAGACAAGTGCTTACACTGTTAAAAGTGTCTCTGGCCACAAGTGTAGCAGGCCTTTTAGCATTAAGTGCCGCAACAGGCACGGCATTGTGCCCATTATGTGTGTTTTATCAAATAATCATAAAGGTTACATCACAGCTAACTTTGTGGCTACTTTTCTCAGGCATTTACTCTGCAGAAAGAGAGAGAGAGAGAGAGAGAGAGGCTGATGTAGAGGGAGGGAGGGATAGAGAAAAAAAGTGTAAAAGAGTAAAGAGAGAAAGCGCAGCCTCTACACTTCTAGAGTGATATATATCAACTCGCAATTAGCTTAAAAGGCTAGAGCAGGCATATCATCCCAGCCAATGGGCACTAAATACATTAATGCAGCCATCCGATTGATCGGAGCTGTGGCGAGGGGCCCTCTCTGGGTTCCTGCACTTCCTTCCAAACTCTTCCTCAGCAGGCCATTATCGTCTGTCCGAGTGCCTCTGTGGTCAGCAACATGGTGCTGCGGATGAGTGCTTGGAAGGCCTGCAGAGGTGGATATCGCAACTTCAGAAAGTAAAAGCCATGCATTCTGCCTGTACACTTAGCCTACCTACTTACTCCTCTTCATTGCCTATGGCTCTTTAATGAGTTATTTTCACTGCATGCTGTCCTTGGCAGCATGTTGTACTTCTCCCCATAATACATTTATCTTTTGTACACTGTACACCTAACACAGGTGGTTTCACTAGTGAGCTGATCTACCTGTCGGATTCTTTGTGTGCCTATTAGAATCAGCAGGTTCACAATATGGTCAGATTGAACATGTGGCAGAGTTTTTAACTTTCTCAAGCTGGTGTCTCCATCTGTGGAGGGATGAGGCAGAGTTCCTCAGGCAAGATATCTATGATATAGAGAGAGAAAGTGAGAGAAAAAGTGAGAGAGAGAAGGAAAGAAAGAAGGAGAGAGAGGGAGAGTGAGAAAAAGAAAACACTCAAGGGTTGAGGCAGAGGACAGTTTGTTTCTGGTGAGCAGAGTATGATGGGAGATGCAACAGTTTACTCTGAGGAGAACCTGTGCTGACTAGACACATTCTGTGTCCCAGTGGTTAGAGACTTCAACTTACAGTACACGATCACATAAAACATTCTACCTATGATCAGGTGAGGCCTGGAGGAACATTTCAGAGGTAGAAATATCCAACTTTTTATAGTATTCAGTTGTTCAAAAATCTTTTTCTCAGTTTGTGAAGACTGCTAAACCTACAGCAGACTACTGTTGATTAAAAAAATCACTGAAAGATTTTCCAACCTGTATTTGTACCGTGACCTTGTGAAGCAGAGAGTTCCGTGTGTGTTGAGGTAAACAGAAATACCAGGTGTGTGTGTGTGTGTGTGGGGGGGGGGGGGGGGGGGGGTGATGAAAAGGAGAGGTGGTGTTGCAAAGCAGCTGATCAGAGGAAAACTGTTACTTGGCAACAGGCAGACTACTCTATTTACTTTAAAAGGAGTGTCAACAAACCATCAACCTCAGAGACTTTAAAGGGTCCACGTGTGTCAGTGTGGCTGTTGTGTACTGACTGGGTGTATTTCTGTGTGTGTGCGTGAGAAAGAGAGAGAGAGAGACAGTGAGAAAAAAACACTCATTCATTTATGCTTGGGATACAGCATATTCCTGAAAAGCAATGGGCTGTGTGCATTGGCAGTTGTCATGACCTTGGATTTGGAGTTGGATTACACCAAACTAAGCCGCCATTTTTGTTGTTGTTTTTAGGCTTTTTAGAGAAGAGGACTTCTGGCCCAGTTGTTTTACCTCCATCTAATTCATGTCAGTGTGTCTCCTGCAGTCACTCATATGCTGCCTACTCTCTCTCTCTCTCTCTCTCTCTCTTTCTCTCTCTCTCTCGCTCTCTCTGTATCTGTCCTATCTCTCTCGCTCTATTTCTCTCTCTCCCTCTCTCTCTCTCTCTCTCTATCTATCCTGTCTATCTCTCTACTCTCTCTCTCTCTCTCTCTCTCTCTATATATATATATATATATATATCCTATCTCTCTCTCTCGCTCTCTCTCTATCTATCCTATCTATCTCTCTCTCTCTCTTTCCATCACTTTCTGTCTTTCCATCTCCATCCTCTTTGCCGTCTTCTCCACTACACTGCTAAATGTCAGCGAAATGCCGCATTAATTATCCTCCAATGAGACGGGCACGCTGGCCGCGCTTCCAGTTGCTCCCGCAGAGGCCCGGTGCTGCCTGCTGCCCGCAAATCACATTTCTCGGGGTGGCCTTACCCCACAATCAGATTACGCCCGACCACCGGCCCCATGCTCCGCCGCCGCAAATTACCACGTGCTCCACTTTAAGGGCTGCCCGATCCCATTGAGGGCTAATTCGCCGGCATGAAATGTTCCGTGTTTGACCATTCACAAGGCTGCGCCACGGTCGTTGATGTGATGGGGGTCGGCAGGTGTTGCCCAGACAGGCTTTTTCCTTGTTATTTTTTTCCAACTGGTTTTGAGGTGCAAGGCCACAGCTGTTTTGAGAAAAAAAGAAAACAAAGAACTGACTGCTTTTTAGGAGGTGGCTACACTATAGTTGCACGAGATTAGGAAAATGTGCAATGCATGATAAAATTGCTAAATGTTGCAATTGCTTTGTCCTCTGTTAGGCCTTAGACAGTAAGCAACCTATGCAGCTGGGGAGGCCATCAAGGGCAGTAGAGCTGGATCAAATATTTTGCTAAATATTTTTTTAATATTTGGAATGAATGAAAAGAATAGCTTATAGAAGTGTGTCATTTACTGAAGCTAAACCATGGTTTGCGGTCTGTATATGCTGATATTGTGTGTTGCCATATTGCTGTATTTCTGATATGATGTCCAGGCCTAGCCTACGCTTTGATGAGGTCTGACTGTGTGTGAGGATCATTAATGTGAGGTCTTTGTGCCACATTCATGTACTGTGTAGTCAGCCATTGTCTGTTTTGACCAGAGGTGGACATCCCAGGTTTACAAAGTAAAAGCCCTGCCACATATTTGTTCCAGCCAATTCACTTAACCAGTTGATCCTAATTATTACAACTCTTCAGCCAGGTAGATGAGATCATTAGTGGAATCACCTGTGTTAAGAGCACAGGCAGAAGAAATACATGGCAGGACTTTTACTTTCTCAAGGCAGTTTGTCCACTGACTATGTGCTATATACCGTCATCTTGGAGTGAACACACAAGAAAAGCACATTATTCTCAGCAATGGTTCTCATTCGAGTGTTCTCGTGAATGCATGTGTTTGTGTGTGGAGATGGAGATGGGCCTCATATTGAGTAGTTTTTCACCTTGTGCACATTGGATTTCTCACACAGGAAAATATCAGCTTGTGAAATGGAAGGTTTGTTTACTGTTTTTGTTTGTGCGCCATTAAGAGTGTGTGTGTGTGTGTGTGTGTGTGTGTGTGTGTGTGTGTGTGGTAGGGGAAAAACTGAAGGCTCTCAGGGAACTTGCAAGGCCCAGGGGAACTTACACCGAGTACTGGGTCAGCAGATCATTACTGTTTTGTATTGATCTGGCTGGCAATTCATTTGCTAATTAAGGAGGACCATGTTTTTTTTATTTTTTTAAGAAGAATAAAAAACAAAAGCTCCTTGTGAGCTGCCATCTTGGCAATATGCTCTGGGCAGGCTTGAGTTTTAATCCACCCTGTTGTTTTGGCAACACAGAAGGTCCTGAGTGACAATTAGCAGGCTTTCAGCAAAGAGGGAGACTTGGAGAGTGGTCCGTAGCAAGTCAGTGCAGTGTATAGCTTTATCAGAAATGAGAGTGCATGGAGGTCTGTAGCTTGTAAGTAGGCCGAGAATTTGTATGTTGTGCTGCAGTATGCATGCAAGACTTGTGAGTGTGTGGCCCTGTGGTGTATTAACAAGTCTGTTGAACCTATGCCCAACTTTAGCCTCCAAATAAGGGACTTGCTCTTTGTGTGAAGATCTGAAGTCTGTGTGCTGGCTTTTACACGCAGATGTGAAATCTTTAGAAAACTTAAAGAAAAAAAAACATTTGTACAAGTACTTACAACTGAACTAAAACATCCTTTAACAATCTTATTAGGCAGTGTTTTATCTTCTGGGATGAACAATAATTCGTACAGTGAATGTATAGAGGCATTATACCATAAATATATGCAGTAATGAAGCCAATCATAAAAACTGAATTTTGCACCACTTAGGAAAGATGCCAGACATAAGAGGGTAGAACATAACAGGAGCAATTCCGTATTGATGAAATGTAAATGAGAGCCACAGTCTGTTAGGGGGTGGAGAATGGCACACATACCTCTATGAAAGTTTAAGTTCAATTACCTTTAGTCCCAAAGGAGGTTCTTCCTCTGCATTTAACCCATAGTGTGTTACACACACACACACACACACATGCAGACACACACACACACACACACACACACACACACACACACACACACACACACACACACACACACACACACACACACACACACACATGCAGGCACACACACACACACACACACACATGCACAGACACACACACTAGAAGCAATAAACTCACCGGGAGCACACACATATACACACAGGCAAGGAGTACACATATGTACGCACCCAGTGCAGTGGGCAACACTCGTCCCCGGTCCCCGTGAGCAGTTGGTGGTTAGGTGCCTTCCTCAAGGGCATCTTATCTGGATCTTATCTGGATCTGCAGCCACATGTACCCTATCAGTCAGAGATTAAATGGGGCATCTTTAAGTCAACAGTCTGATTCTCTAAGCAGTAGGCAGTAGAGGTTTGAGTTGTGACAGATGTTTAGATCTCATACTACAGTATGTAACATTTTTCACTGTGCGTAAACGAGTCATATATAGATGTCAATCCAGTGCATTATTCATGACATCTACACAACGATCTTTGTTGTGTTTTTTAATGCAAGACTTTCCCATACATTTGTACTCCAATTTCTAAATTGCTGGAACCAGTTTAACATCTTGTTTTGTTAGAGGGACAAATCCAATGCAGTCAGATACCACTTTGTCAAAGAAATAGCTTTATTACTATTTGTATCAGGTCACATTTGGCAGTATGGGTCTGTTCTGGGAAGCCCCAGACCTCCCACACATGCACACATTGAAAGCCTAAGGCCCTTGCAAAGGACAGCAAAGGCAGACCCTCCACAGGGCACAGAGCAGAGCAGACCAAGCATCAATGGCAAGACACTGGAGCTCTTGTTCTGTGTAGTTGCAGCGGGGAACTACATGGGGTGAACTGTAGGCTGGGGTTAAGTGGTCGAACAAATGAGAATATCTACATGTACCACATGTCATCTCTACGTTACATAAGGGAAGTTGTGCTGAGGTTAATTTAAAGCTAATTAGCCTGTGGTGTAGCCCTCTGCATGGAGCAGACACTGAACTACTGTAGAGACGTTAGCCCATGTGCTGTTGCTCAGTATGGTCATTCTTTGAGGTGCTGGGGTAAATGGACCGTAATCCAATCCTCCATTTTTCTGGACTGAAATACAGTAAATGTGTCCATGTAGTTATTTGTTTTTGTCATGAAAGGTACAGTGTAATGAGGATTTCTCCCTGTGAAGCATTGTATAGCGTGTGACCTCCTGCCAGCGACTGCTGATTTGATTCACAGATGCTGAATGTAGTTTGAACTTTGGTTTTAAGAAGCTTCATACACAGATGTAACAAAGTCAAATAAGCAGAGGAAAGCACACTGCTAAACTACAAAATGAAGTGGTTGTCACAGGCAGATGAAATGATATCAGTGCATGTGAATTAAATAACATAGATAAAATATTTTTTGTTTTGATTCTTTACATAGTAACCCAACCCCACCCCCACAAACCATATATATAAATATATATTGCACCCTATATATTACATTGTAACATATTATTATATGTTACGATAAAATGTTATAATAGTACAGTACTACACATACTACACATACATACATATCTTTGTATAGTTCTACATGTATATTCAGCTGTGTACAGTACATGCAATACCTAATGATAAACAATGCAAGGGAAAACATATTCTTCGGGCATCTTCTTTTCACTGTTCCTCATGTCTTAGCTTATGCATTTAACCCGGTTATTGATTTGTTCCACTGAAATCCATAATGGACCTATAATGACCAGTGTGTGCGCTGTGATGCCTTGACCTTTCCACCCTGGATGCTGCTGCTGCTGCATCGGCAGTCTTCATGCTCACCAGAGCATTCACAAGTCGTCGATGACGTCGCTCGCCGGCTCCAGAGGTGCGGAAAGGAAGTGGGTGCCGCTGCTCGCCCGCTTCCGTCACAACTTCCGCAGCAGGCACAATCACTCCTAACGAGCCTCATGGCAGCGCCTCATTCATCAGGTGCTCGTTTGGGTATTTGCCTTTCCCGTTTATTGCATCTATCTAAGTCCATTGGCAAATTGCTTCGCATCACCGGGCTCTTAATGGCTGAGGAGTGCCATCTCACACACACACACACACACACATACATACATACACACACACACACATACACACACACACACACATACATACATACACACACACACACACACACACACACACACACACACACACACACACACACACACACACACACATACATACATACACACACACACACATACACACACACACACACACACACACACACACACACACACACACACACACACACACACACACACACACATACATACATACACACACACACACATACACACACACACACACACACACACACACACACACAGACACACACCACAAACACAGACACACACACACATATACACACACACACACACAGACACACACCACAAACACAGACACACACACACATATACACACACACACACACACACACACACACACACACACAGACACACACCACAAACACAGACACACATACACACACACACACACACACACACACACACACACAGACACACACCACAAACACAGACACACACACACATATACACACACACACACACAGACACACACCACAAACACAGACACACACACACATATACACACACACACACACACACACACACACACAGACACACACCACAAACACAGACACACATACACACACACACACACACACACACACACACACACACACACACACACACACACACACACACACACACACACAGACACACACCACAAACACAGACACATACACACACACACACACACACAAATGATTCCAAAAGGATAATGATGGGGAGAGCATCTTTTAGCCATACAGCGCTCCAGGAAAGTGATGCAAAGACAGGTGTGGCTCAGGGGAGAGGTGGTGTGGACAAGAGTGGAGGGACGTGAGAGGATGAGAGTGAATATGGAGTCACGGTGCCAGTTCCCCATGGCCAGCGCACTACTCACCTCGATCTTCAAAAACAGCTTCCCATCTTTTACCGATGTGCACAGGGGCCAGTGTGGGTCAGGCAGCCCACTGTGCCCTGGGTACCAACACCACCTTTTTGGCACCCTTCTGTATGCGTTTGTACCCCTATGCATGAGTACTGAAAAAGTGGGACCTATTGGCCCTGTTGTTTTGGGTATGGTTTCAATATTTGGCAGTGGGTGCCAGACTGCAAAATCTGACCCATGTCACTTGGTGGTACTACACCTCAGAGGTCCACAGAGATGACTGAACAGACTGGACTGGACCCACCAGAGTGGAGCATCGTTCAGACAGCCCCCTCTCCTGGGCTATGGTTATGGTAATGGTGGTGGTATTTTGAAGAACCTTTCTTCAAAGCGATGTGCAACACCACAAAACACCACATTATAAACAAAAACACATTACTGGGCACCACACCTTGGAGGTACATAGAGGTGCCTGACTGACCGGACTGAACTACACCGTCAGAGCGGAGCTGTGTTCCCTGGTGTAATTAATTTAAAGCAGCCGGTTCTTTTCCTTTCAGGGAGGGCCTTGGGGATGGTGCCTTTTAGAATCAGTTTAAGAGGCTTCAGCCACACTGTCCCTCATCCCTCTAGTGCAGCCCTCTCTCTCTCTCTCTGTATTGTTCTTATGATCTTTCTTTCTTTCTTTCTTTCTTTCTTTCTTTCTTTCTTTCTTTCTTTCTTCACACTCTCTCTGTCTCTATCTGTCTGTCTGTCTGTCTCTCTCTCTCTCTCTCTGTCTTGTTCTTATGATCTTTCTTTCTTTCTTTCTTTCTTTCTTTCTTTCTTTCTTTCTTTCTTTCTTTCTTTCTCTTGCACTGTCTCTTTCTTTTATACTCTCATTCTCTTTCTGTCTGTCTCTCTCTCACACTCTCTCTGTCTGTCTGTCTGTCTGTCTTTCTCTCTCTCTCTGTCTTGTTCTTATGATCTTTCTTTCTTTCTTTCTTTCTTTCTTTCTTTCTTTCTTTCTTTCTTTCTTTCTTTCTTTCTCTTGCACTGTCTCTTTCTTTTACACTCTCATTCTCTTTCTGTCTGTCTCTCTCTCACACTCTCTCTGTCTCTGTCTGTCTGTCTGTCTCTCTCTCTCTCTCTCTCTCTCTCTCTCTCTCTCTTTGTAGGTTCCACAAGATGTTTCACAGTGTTTTCTCCAAACCACTCGCCTGTTTTCTCTTTGTGCTTCTTTGCTTTGACCTCTGCCTGCCTCGCTAGCTTTTTTAAAAATGTGCTGTTGCTGAATCTGATTTGTGTTGATGCACCTGTATACACTACAGGTCTTCCTGTGTTCTTATAAGAACTCAACTTACATGCCTGTGTGCTATGATGTGATTGAGCGATTTGTAGATTTAATCAGCACATTCCAATTCAATTCCAAGAACACCTTCAGCTGTTACCACGGAAAAGTACATTTCCTGTGCATTAGACTCAAGCTGCTGTGCTCCAACACGGGGTATAGATTTTTTTGTGGAGCACCTTGACTGTATCTTTACCCACTTTTTTCCTCTTTGGAAAGACCATTAACCATCTGCTCTGAAATGGCGTCATTTACCCCTGATAATTCTGTGTGCATCAGTCTCCTAACTCCCTTAAAACCACACACATCATCATACTTACCCACTTTTCTTCCTTTGAAAGACCCACAATCCTCTGCTCTTAAATGGAGCCATTTTCTCCTGACAGCAATCTCCAAGCTTCCTTAAAACCACAAGTCACCTGACACCTCCCTCGCCGTTTCCGTTAGACCGGTAGACCTCTCACCTGTCTGTCTTTGGCACTGAATCTCCCATCTCAATTACCCCTGGGACCGAACTATAAATACACACCACTTTGCCCTCCACTCCACTCCTCTTCACATCTCTACTCCACATAAAGATATAGGCTACTACGTGAGGAGGCATACGCGCCACTACACCACTTAAACATGCCGACAACACCTTTTAGGGGAGAGCATCGAGAGAGGGAGAAATACAGAGGGATAAAGAGGGAGATAACATCTCATCAAATTATGCACAGTGTATGCAACAGGTCGCAGTGCAGAATACTGTTTACTTCCCTTTCTTCTTGTTTGCTACTCTGGGAAAAGATGAGGGTTTCCATTTATTTTGTTATTAATATTTGTTGTTTTGTTTACAGTTGAGCTATTCATGTTTGCTGTAATTTCCGTAATCAAAGGGACACTGCAGTGTGTTTGTGTGAATTGTATCAAATCTATCCTAATCATATAATATGATATCAGCCCCAGCTAAGATAGCATTAGCTCAGATGAGTGCTGATGGTTGTTTCCTGTTGACATATTAATTTCATGGACACACACAAGACTTTTATCCCCTAAACAGAGTTGGGTGAACCAAAGCAAGCAGCCTGTTAATGTTCTCGACATGTGAAAAACGTGCTATTATGATATGGAAATAAAGGTGTTATCAGCTTGTAATGGAATGTCTAATGGATGGATGCCCAAGTCGCCTGTGTATCGGTGGTATCCACATGGCACAGTGCAGTACCATTGGGCTGAGTGGATTACACAGATGATTGGAGCGATGAGAAACGGGCTGCTGGGGTGAAGATGGGGGTCAGACAGAGGGGACGGGGTGTTTGCTTACCCAATGTGTGGAGAGGTGGGGTGCATAGCTAAAGTTCAGGAACGTGAGGCAGGCTTCAAAATTGGGCCCAGTGTGAAAGTTACAGACCAGAAAAGAAAAAAATTATTTACAGATTATGAGGATAACTAAATTTGTATTTATTTGCCTCCTGGTTGGGTTGCGATTATGAAATGTGACATGAAATCAGGATTTAAGAAGAGGCCCCTTCCTAACAGTTAAGGCTAATCAAAGCAGGAGAGGCGATCAAAGCAGGGTTCCGGTGGTGCGCGCCATCACAGAGAAACATGATGTCATTCTGGCACTGAGACTGCAGCGGAGTCCATTATTGAGACCTTTCCTACAAAAGGCAAATATTAAAGACTACAGTCACGATTAGAATTCTCTCTCTCTCTCTCTTTCTCTCTTTCTCTCTCTTTGTGTCTGTCTCTTTCTCTTTCCATCTCTCTCTCTCTCTCTCTCTCTCTCTCTCTTTCTTTAGCAGACCGTATTTAATTTTTAATTAAGAACTACTTCTGTTCTGTACTGGTCTTTCACTTATGATTACATGTTTTTGGATAAAGTTTTTGTGATCCCAGTGATCCAAATCCAAATGATGTGAAATACAACAAAAGAAAACAACTGATCAAAGCAAGCATAGGAAATAAACACTGTTCAATGCTGCAAGGACTGGTTGTTTGTTGGGCCAGATTAGCCTGGTAAACCCACCCCTCGTACTTCATTTGATTTTGTACAGAGGGTCTGGACCGGAATCTCTTGAGGGTAATTTAGTCGGCCCCAGCAAGACCGATCCAATCAGCGAACAGAGGGTGTGTTCATTAGCCATGACGTTGTGTGCTACATTTGAATTGTAGTGCGTAGGTAGGCTAATTGCATACGTGACGACCAGGCGTTAGCGATTGTGTAAAGGCAGATGCTTGTTTTAAACTTCAGCAGAGTCCACACCTCCAGGAAGAAATCGTTTTTGACGGTGTCTGGTCCCTCTGTACAAAATGAAATGAAGTACGAGGGGCTGGTTTACCAGGCTAGGGCCAGATGTGGAACACCAACATCATGGCAGATCTGATGAATATTGTGAGTGTACACTGGCCTGCATGGGTCTGTGCAACATGGTAGAGTGCCTTTACGATATATCTCAAGCAGGAAGCAGGATCCTCATCAATCTCAGCATGGTTAATGATTATGAATGCTGATAGGTGCAGTGGGTCTCAGGGTCAAAGGCCAAGGTCACATGGGCTCCTACATGTGACACATAATTTGCGTGGTACCTTTAGGGAACTAAAGGATCTTTATGGCAGGTACTACCTATAGATGCTGTATGGACTAATTAGGCACCTCAAGCTACTCTAAGTCGTTTTTTTTTCCTTTTTGGTCGTCCTGCAGGTTGGAAGCGGAATTATTCATTACCGACAGCTTACTGCAGCAATACAACATGAGAAATGCATGAAAACAAAGTAGGCATATATGACATTGCTTGGTATCTCTGTTAGATTGTGTGAAATGGTAAATTTGAAATAGTCTAGCAATAGTGAGATAGGATGAGATAGGAGGAGGAGGATACACAAGGATGGAAAATCAAAACTTGTCATAGCAGTTTATCACCTAATAGCCATTTATGTTGTCTTCAGTGAAAAGCATTTTATTGAATAAAAGTTGCATAGACAGGCAACAGCGTTTTAGTGACTGCATTGCTACATTATTACTGGAATAGTGGGACAATCTTCTTACTGCCCTGTTAGCTTCTATGTACTTCTGTAAATGGGGCCCGTTTTTTACGATGCTGGTGTTGAGGAATGTTGTCAGTAGACCAATTTGGAAACAAACTAAGCTGCATGACTGAAAACCTAATTATTGACACCAGGGGAAACCCCCATACTCAAGACTGTACAGCAAGTTGCCTAAAATAGTCATACTTCTTTCAGTCTTTCATGGAAGAGTGACATGGTTTAATCTGTAAAGGATTGGTGGGCCACTTGGATTTTTGTTGTCAAATTGAAGTCAAGATCCTCGCAATCCTGCCCTCCACACACAAGACTGACCGTAAAAGACACTCTCTCATTCCCATGAGTAATTGACTCTTAATGAGGATGTACAGACTAGGCCGTTCGGCTTTGATTTCACTGCTGTGTTCCTCTAATAATAGTGTCCGATTACACTGGACTTATACTGGAGTCATACTGCCTTTGGCTCCAAACAGCGATGTTAGAGGCTTATTTATATCGCATCCAATATTTGCTGTGTAATCCTCTTTTACCTCCATGGTGTCTCTGAAATGTTGTGGCTATACCATATTGTCACTTGGACTGTTAGTCTCCCAAACACATTCACATGCTATTATAAATATTTTTGTCACATGCCACTTATACTACTATACCATACCAAATCATACAGTTGTAATATGGTTTGTATGGTTAATATGGTTGTAATATGATTTGGGAACCTGTCTGTCAAACTCAAAGCTCAATTGCAAACCCTTATCAATAGAGCTTGGAAAATAATGGGTATGACCCCTCCCACCTCACTACAAGATTTATTTGATGAAACAAGCAAATGTTTCAAAAATGAGATGGTACATCTCAAGAGGTCCTCCTCCCCACAATAAACTTGAATTGAATTGATTCAAAATCTCAGAGGACACAGAACATATTCTGCACGGCAAGTATGAATTGTTACCCATAGGAAAAAAATATTGGATTCCAGACTACAAAATAAATAGGTTCTCAATGGTTGGTTAAATTCAATCCCTTGGTCAATTAAACTACTTAATAGTAGATCTTAGTATTGAATGTGAGTAGGTGTGTTTGTGTGTGAGTGTGTGAGTGTGTGTTATTGACAGGTATTATTGTAATACCATGTGCAGTATAATAGAGTTATGGTGCAATGTATGTTAAGAATACTGTAGGGCTGTGTTGGATTTTTGGTCTATTTTAGATAACCTTTACACCTGAAGTCTCTGCTCACCATGTGTTCTAAATAAACTAAAATAGATCTCTACTGAATAAAATACTTCATGTTCCGTTGCATTGGATCAGGATTAATAATTTACATCTGAGTTATTCAGATGTCTCTCCCGCAAGGTAGAGCCGGGCACGCTCATTGTTGGATGCTGTCCTTCTGGTGGTTCGATCCGTCTCTCTGAATGCGAGAAATCAGGGGATAGTTATACCTAAAGATTGCATCATAAAAACCAGCTGACGACAGCAACATCATCTTACCTGGTACTGACACCCGCAATTGGGGCAGCTGTGGACTAATGATTGAGTTAGTCTTTGGATCAGTGGCTCCTAGGTCTCGTCTTGAATCCTGTACCAGTAGGGATATGTGGGTGGCAGAGTGAATAACTACATCTGTCCTGCCCCTCATGGCTGAGTAGTCCTTGAGCTAGGCATGTAGCTACCTCTGCAGGCAGTTGCTCAAAAACTGATGTGAAGGGTGGTGTTTATTACAATCCAAAAGGCAAAGATGGTTATAAAAAACTTCCAGTGTGACTATAAACCTTAAACATAAGCTACATTTGATGAACATACACATAAAACACAAACTTTGGACACTGTAAGTGACCCTATCAGCAAGGTGCATTTTTCTTCTCTGAACACATTGCTTATTGTAAAATAAAAGTCCCTGTTGTAGATTAAGCCTGAAAACATAAAAGGGCCTTCCAAAGGTCAATAAAAGTCAATTTCCATACCTTATGAAATAAACACAAAAACGTAGGTAGGTAACTGACAGGGTCATCTACAAGGCATTAAATACCACATTGCTCCAGGTGGACTATGCCTCTGCCTAATTCCCTGTAAGTCGCTCTGGAACTCACTGTAAAATTAAAAAAAGAGTCATGAGTTGGTCTGATTATAACCACAAACCTTTATGGTACGAAGTCTATTACCTGTCCACCACATGAATATATTCCATTTTAAAATGGTTGCAAGATTATATCAATACTAGTTGTCTGTAAAAATCCTACCTTAAAAAGGAAGCGAATACTGTCCTTACATACTGTCCCTTCTTTGTGAAGGAGCCTATTATGCTTCCTGCCTCTGGAATGTGCCCTTGTGATGTCCTGACTGGTGGGAGAGACTTTTGTTGTGATACGCGGCGGCGTCTGGCTCCCCCTCACCTGGGATTTCCTCCCGCCACGCTCGCCTGGGAGTCGGGACTGGCGCTGGATTGGTCATGCCGCTCCATTAATGTGCTCTCCTGGCGAACGAGGGGTGTGAAGGTTGCACATTATTGGGCAGGGGATGGGAATAAAAATGCAGGCGCACTATTCTCAGTGGCCTTGTCCTAGTTGGAACCTCAGACAAGCGAGCACACGTATGTGTGTGTGTGTGTGTATGTGTGTCTATGTGTGTGTGTGTGTGTGTGTGTGTGTGTGTGTGTGTGTGCGCCTCCATTTGGACACATCGCCTTGGCAACACACTAAAATCGAGACGGGGGCATATTATATTGCCCTTAACACCTTCCATGTCGCACCCTTTGAGGCCTCCCAGAAGCCTCTGAGGCGCCTGGAAATGTGCTGTTGCTGTGCTGTGCTGGGCTGTGCCGGTGCAGGTTGAAGTGTCCCTGAAGTGTTCATCTGGAAAAGAGAGATACAGCAGCAGACTGCCACGCACCACCTAAGATGATGATGCCATATCGGTGCCGTTCATCAAGCCCCTTCCTGAAAGACAAAGAGAAGGGTGAATCCTACTTATTCAGATTAAATACCAAACCATCCACCGTTTCATGAAAGAGGAAGCCAGGGGAGGATACGAATAAAATTAAATGGCTTCATCAATTCACTCAGAGATACAGAGAGAGCGCACTTATAGACATTGCAAATACAGATGTGCATTCACTGTGACTTGCACACACACACACACACTAACACACTAGCACACACTCAAAGACTGCTGTTTTCTGTGCAATCTCAGCAATGCTTAAAAAGCCTGCCGTCATTGTCTCCATAGCAACAGGGACTTGTGTGATGCTTGGACATGCAGCTGTCTTTCTGAAGATTAGACCATGTGTGTGTGTGTGTGTGTCATTATGCCACTGCCCTTGTCAAGATGTTTTGACTATGCATGTATGTCATACTGTGCGTTAGTTTAATGTCCCCATTTATCATTCTTTTATCTTTTCAATTTCATTACCATTTCTTATTGTAAGCACACAAACCTTTGTGTTTTGTGTATGTGTGTGTGCTGAAGTATATGTGCGAAATCTGTGTGTATGTGTGTGTGTGTGTTAAGGGTCGACCGATTATGGGGCAGGCCGATTATTAGGGCCGATATTTAGCATTTTTATAATAATCTGTATCAGTATTTTTTCCCCCTGATAAGCCGACATTGAAATGATAAAGGAAATGAAACACTGTACTTTGTGTATAAAGTGTCTCTCACTGACTGCACTTGCCACTCTGTGGTCGGGAGGGTTGTCCCGCCAACTACATCGTCTGATTTCTTAGTCACCATGAAAACAGCCAATCGGGACAGAAGACTGAATGCAAAAGTTTGAAAGTTTTGGCTTCTCATCAAGTTAGTGGAAGACTAGGCTTTAGCAGTACAGAGGTACTTTTCGAAGGTAAGGTAACATGCATTGCTAAAGTTGCAATAAATTACAATCCTCTACACTGAAGTCAGAAAAACACCACTTTGTAAGCTATTGTCTTTTTGATCGGGATCCATAAGTAAAGTGCCCACTTCCTCAATTTAATTCTCGATTGATGCCTCACAGTTTGGTGGCTGGAAGGCTTGTAGTCAAACAGACTATAACATTCCATAATAACAAGTCAAAAATTATCAGTCAGCGAACCTTAAAAAGTCATTTACTTGCTTTCTTTTTGAAATGGTCTGGCAGAAATCTGTGAAGATTCTCTTTTATCCAGGTCATGGTAGTCAAAAGAGCTAAGTTGTATGCAACTGGACTTATTTTGGAGCTTGAAGACATTTCACCTTTCATCCAAAAGGCGTATCTGTCTACCTGCTATATAGCATTCTCCTTTGAGATCTTATCCCAGGAAGTTTAATTGCTCTTCACCATCAGAGCAGTTGTCAATCTCTGGATCCTGTGATCATAATGACCCTTTTTATCACATGATAAGGGGTGTGGTCTACAGCTCACAACTTCACCTCCAGTGGTCCAGAGATATAGCTCCTAGTTACCCATCATCAAGCCAGCACTGAAGAAGCCTGTTGGATAAAAGGTGAAACGTCTTCGAGTTCCAAAAGAAGTCCAGTTGCATGTAACTTAGCTCTTTTAACAAGCCTAGCAGAAAAGACTACAGGCACATCATTGGCAGGATCACCGTCTGTAATAAATCCAACCTAGACTAAATCTCGTCCTGAGCTGACTTTATAATTGCTAATGTCACATAGGTTATTAACGTGCCTTTTAGGCTCACAAGTGTAGCTTACAGCCTACAAATTGCGGTTTCAAATAGCCTAGCAACTATTTTAAAACTGTTTTTGTAAAAATATTTTACTTGCCTGTATAGGCATCACATATGTCCCCCTCTCTAACTTCCCCTCTCTCGTGCACTCTCAGACATGCCTCCTTTTTGTGACATATCCCTTAACAACCACACAGCCCACTGTGTGAAGTCTACATAAAATTAATTGCTGTCACTCAGTTCTTGGATTAACATACACGATTTTCACTTGATGCGAATTGATAGATATGCGTTCTGTGATCGTTTTGCAGATATGATAGGCCTATTATGGTAAGAAACTAATTTAAATAGTTACCTCTGCTATTAGGCTATAGCTGACATAAGCCTACTTACAGGTGACATAGGCCTACTTACAGGTGACACATGCCTACTTACAGGAGCCAAATTATCATTAGCAATGTTGTAGAGAGGAATTGTGGATGACCGTTTCCTCAATACCACACATTAGTTTGAAACATGTTAATAATAAAAAACAACTTAATGTTCTGTCCTTCCACATGTGTAGTAGTTTCACTTTAATATGACTTTATTTCCTCAAATGCTGCAGGCAGCTCCCTGCACTTTGAGTAAAAAAGAAAGAAAAGTTTGCATAATTTAATGCTTTTGAATTAAGTATGTGCTGCTTCGCTCTTCTGAATCCCTGTTTTGTTTTTTACAACTGACATATCGGTTTTACATATCAGTTATTGCCCTTTATATTTGGTAATAATTGATATTGGTATCGGCCCTAAGAAAAAAACACATCGGTCAACACCTAGAGCGTGTGTTTGTGTGTGCATGTGTGTCTGTGTGTGTTGTTAGTTGGAGACGCATAAGCAGGGAGAGAAAAATCTGAGAAAACCGAAGTGTGAAGTTCGAGTGAGTGTGTTCTGCAGGGCTGAGACATGTTTGTGCGTCACCAGGGCTGACCTGCAAGAGGACTGCAAATGGATCCAAGTCCTCAGCTGTTGCCTTGTCTGTGGGTGTCTGTGTGTCTGCGGGCTGTGTCGACACGTCTGTGTGTGCCTTTATCTGTCTCCCTGCCTCTCTCCCTCTCTCACTCCTGCATCCTGCTCCTGCCTCTTTGCCTGTGTCTGCTTTGCTTCTGTCAGATGTCCACATTCATTTCATGTCTGTGTGGTGATTCAGACTGTCTGCTGCTAAACCTGTTTATTTGTCCATCCGCCTCCCTGGCTGTGGGTCTGCAGTAGTCTGCCTGCCGCAACCTATTCTATGTCTGCCCGTCTGTCTGCCTGCCTGTCTCTCTTCTATGTTTGTCTGCCCGCATGTAGGTCTGTCTGCTAAGTATGCTTTGTCTGTCTGTCTGTCTGCCGGTCTGTCTGTCGGTCTGTCTGATGTCTGCCTGTCTGTCTGCCTGCCTGCCTGTCTCTCTACCTACATATATACATACATGCATACATTACATACATGCATGCATGCATCCATCCATCCATCCATCCATCCATCCATCCATCCATCCATCCATCCATCCATCCATCCATCCATCTATCCATCCATCCATCCATTCATCCACCCATCCATCCATCCATCCATCCATCCATCCATCCATCCATCCATCTGTCCATCCATTCATCCATCCATCCATCCATCCATCCATCCATCCATCTATTCATCCTTGGATCAGATATGCCCATTTCCTGTAAGGGAACTTATCCCTGATGTAGAGAGAGTGTTTTGAGTGTTTTGAAACCCAGCCCTCTGGTCTGGATTGCATTACCAACAACAAGAACAAAACAAAAAGGCAAAATTTAGCTTTCGCTGTGTCGGCTCCACTTGAGCCCTGTGGTCTTCTGTACCCTCAACAGGTGGGGGGTGAACACACCAGATCCTTAAAATCCATATCTGCTGAGACAGCAGTGCAATTATGAGAGGGAATAGAGATGTGTGTGTGTGTGTAAGCATGTGTGTGTATGTGTACTGCATGTTAGTGTGTGTATGTCTGTTTGTGTGTGCATGTGTGTATATACAGTATGTCTGCATATGTGTGTGTGTTGTGTGTGTATGTGGGGGAGAGAGAGGGGGAGGGAGAGAGAGAGAGGAAATGAGGGGTAGAGAGCCAGGGACTGTTTCTATAAATAAGTGTGTCATTGGCCATGGGGTTTAAATATAGCCCCCAGTTAGACAGGAATCTCCTGCTTCCCATCCCTGCCTCATGAATTATCAAGCAGAATGGCAGGAAGCAGGTCCACCAGAAGGTCTGGTGTCAGGTCATCTGGACAGCTTGATGACACACGGACACACTTAGCCTACACATGTACTTGCCTGTGTCTGCATGTGTGTGTCTGTGTCTGTTTTTGTGTGTGTCTGTGTCTGCATGTGTGTGTCTGTGTCTGTGTCTGCATGTGTGTGTCGGTGTCTGTTATTGTGTGTGTGTCTGTGTGTGTCTGTGTCTGTTATTGTGTGTATCTGTGTGTGTCTGTGTGTGTCTGTGTCTGTTATTGTGTGTGTCTGTGTGTGTGTGTGTCTGTGTCTGTTATTGTGTGTGTCTGTGTGTGTCTGTTATTGTCTGTGTCTGTTATTGTGTGTGTCTGTGTGTGTCTGTGTCTGTTATTGTGTGCGTCTGTGTGTGTGTGTGTGTGTCTGTTATCGTGTGTGTCTGTGTCTGTTATTGTGTGTGTCTGTGTGTGTCTGTGTCTGTTATTGTGTGCGTCTGTGTGTGTGTCTGTGTCTGTTATTGTGTGTGTCTGTTATTGTGTGTGTCTGTTATTGTGTGCGTCTGTGTGTGTGTGTCTGTGTGTGTGTCTGTGTCTGTTATTGTGTGTGTCTGTGTGTGTCTGTGTCTGTTATTGTGTGCGTCTGTGTGTGTGTGTCTGTGTCTGTTATTGTGTGTGTCTGTTATTGTGTGCGTCTGTGTGTGTGTGTCTGTGTGTGTGTCTGTGTCTGTTATTGTGTGTGTCTGTGTCTGTTATTGTGTGCGTCTGTGTGTGTGTGTCTGTGTCTGTTATTGTGTGTGTCTGTGTGTATGTCTGTGCATGTGCCTCCATGCCTCTATCTCATTCTCTCTTTATTTATCCCTCTCTCTCTCTGTCTCCCTCTCTCTCTATGTGCATGTCTGTGCATATGTATATGTGTGTGTGTGTGTGTGTGTACATATATGTGTATATATATGTATACATGTGTGTGTGTGTGTGTGTGTGTGTGTGTGTGTGTGTGTGTGTGTGTGTGTCCGTGTGTGTCTAGCCCAGCTCCCCTGGGGGAGTGTTACAGGTGGGCCCTGGTACTGGAGGGAAAATGATAGTCAGGCAGATACACAGACATCTTTCACGGACAACTAAACACTGACTATGTGAATGGAAGCCATCATGCAGGGAAATAGTATTGTTCCACGCAAGTACATATCCCTCTGATCAAAGAGAAAGAGAATATTTATACATTCACAATATATCATTGAATCATTCCTGTGTCCACACACACACACACACACACACACACACAGACAACCTTCTGCTTACAGTTGCAGACTACGCTTTACTACTCTGCCCACCTCTGCTTTCCGTGCCATCCTTGTGTGACAAATGGCAAAGACATGGTATTCTCTTGTCTCCATGGAAACCCCTGTCCCTTGGAGAGAGCCTGTCAGGATGAGTGCAGAGCTGCCATGATGACGTCATTGAGTGTCAGCTCCAGAAGTGGCCTCTAGCCACCCCTACCAGGCCCTTGGCCCCCAGACGCATAACATGCTAGAGGGATGCGTGGCAGTTCTTGAGGGCATTACGCTGAAAGCTCACCATCACAAAGAGGAGTACTGGGGACTCCTCTACCAATGTGTCTGCAGGTTTATTACATTACATTACATTACACTTAGCAGACACTTTTATCCAAAGCCACTTACAAAAGGAGGACATAATAGCTAACACATGTGTAGAGAACATCGAAGGCACCTATATAAGGACATGGTTAGTAGAGATTACTTTTGTTAGGAAGGAAAGCAGTATCGGAAGAAAAGGGTTTTCACAAGCTTTTTGAAGGTCGGTAGGGATATTGCTGCTCTTGTAGCAACTGGTTTATGCTGAAACCAACACAACAGACCTGAATCGGAATTGGTGGCTGAGTACAGCATTAAGGGTTAGGTTCAGGGTCATGGTCAGGGTTAGGGTTAGGGTTAGGGTTTTGGGTTAGAGCTAGGTGTAGTGGTGTAGTGAAGCACAATGTGAATCAAGTATTGTAATCAAACATCAGAAATTGGAAATTGGAGTCCAGTGCACTCATGTCAATGACGATACCAAGAAGCCGGTAGTGTCTGGTACATTGAACCATTGAACCACATTTTTAAACATTATAACCAAATACTGTCGAAATGAGGTCTACAGTCAGATTATTCAGATTATCGCTGCCAATGCCAAGATGCATACTTAACATATTTTTCACCACAGCAGCTATGCTACATTAGCATACAGAACTTTACCATTACCCAGTATATGAATTGTTTACCTATGCATCCATATATTATGTGAATAAACAAAGCATAGAAATGGTGTGTAGTAATGCTATAATATAATTGTATAGAAGCTAAAGTGTGCTGAATCAGTCAGTTCACTCTTGGTGACTGACACATAAGAGTCACAAATGAGCCACATCCTCAACAGCCAGTTCTGCAAGTCTCTTGTTCACGCAATTGCTTTCTTTCCTCTAATTCAGAACAGTTATGACATTGGTATTGCACAGCGATTGATACAAGCATTGCACAGGTAATTACTTTATTGTATTATATTGTGATATGATTGAGCAGTCTCCGTACAATTATAACATAGTTTACTCTTTCTTCATTTTACTGTATAAAGAGGTGGTGTGGTTGTCCTCAGCAGATGCATAGGCTAATTCCTACAGTAGTGGTGTCACATGTGTAGAAGGATTATGAACTGGCTGGTATGTCTGTCTATGCGCATGATGAAGCTATTAAAATAACATTACGGGCTTTTGAACCCACCCACTGCTTTTCCTCCCTCCAGTTCTGATATTCAAGGCTGCAACTGTAAAATAGAATAATCACGTGCTATCATGTCCTTGGCCTTTTCTGCAGTGTCTGGCTTTATTTCTCAAACAATAGACAGCATTTCATTTCATGGTTTAATTGCTGAGCGGCTAAATGGATTGAGTAGTAAGGCAGGCGTGTGTTACGGGCAGAGCTAGCCAATGCAGTGTCATCACTAAAATTGACAAGGTGCTTGCAATCATCTGCCCAGCAGTTTGACAACAAACAGCCCATAAATCACAAAGGGCTGCAACAACTGTCATACAGCTTACTTGGCCAGACATTACCAGCACAATCAACCAGAGTGCCCCACAGAGTCGATTACTTTAGCTAATAAAGATTGTGAGATTCAGCAGATTGAAAGATTCAGCAGTAAGACAGTGCAGTGTGGGTTACATAGCATTCATTTGAAGCTGTAGACCTGTTAAATGAAAGGGTGAAGAATTCGGTGAATAAAAGGTGGCATGGGGATAGTCTTGTGTCCAAAGCCAGATCATTAGATTTTATTTCCCTTGATCGCATGTGATTTAGTGAGGCTGAGAGAGGGGACTGAATGTGAAACTATGATAATATTGTAAAACCTAATTCCAACAGTTCTTTAAATAAATGACTTGGGTCTTCCACAGGGCAGCATACACTGTGTAAATTGGGGCTCTCTTCAGTGTCTTGAAAGGCGCTTGAAAGTCAAATGTGTTATTGATAAGTAGCCCATTAATCTTCTGTCATCTCAGCCGACCAATTTCAGCCAGTGAAACTTCATGTGAAAAGTTTTCCTATACTAGAGTATACAAGATGCTTTATTTTTC
The DNA here is from genome assembly GCA_027475355.1 of Coilia nasus. Lineage (NCBI taxonomy): Eukaryota > Metazoa > Chordata > Actinopteri > Clupeiformes > Engraulidae > Coilia > Coilia nasus. The sequence goes on from CM050211.1 coordinate 32,580,462, forward strand.
ATATACACAATTAATAGATTAAATGTACTCAGATCTGCCTAGGTCCCCTTGACTTTGACTTTGACTTTGTTTATTTTGACAGGGACAGTGTACAATGACATTAACCTGACGGAGAGAAGCTTTCTACCAGGGGCTATTTTCTACCTGTAGTCCCTGCAGGGGGGTTCTGCAGTCACTCAAAAAAAGTTAAGATGAAGTAATCTTAGTTCTAAGAAACTAAAGGAGCTAAAAAAGAAAAGTACAGTGGAACTAAGGTGACAGGTAGTGCAAGTGCTATGTACATTGGCTGTACAAGAGTTTAAGGGGTGTCAGATTCTGGAGTTTCATAGCTTGAGCTGAAAATAGTTCAGAAGGGGATGGGTATGTAGACCAAAGTCATTGATTCTAACATGAGGTTGGTATTTGAGCTCACCATCCAGCCAAATTACATTACCTTTCCAGCCTTTTCCGTTACACTCCACTTTTTGAGCTCCCTGAAGCATCGTGACGTTTGGCTGAAAGAGAGTAAGGGAGTATGGCTCATTCCAAGTCATTTTGTGTCCCTTCACAGAACCGGGGCTGCAGTACACAGACACACACACACATAACACAGAAGGCAAAAAGGAACGTGAAGAGACATTGACCTTTGAATTTACAACGTCTAATGGCTTATAATCAAGGAGCTGCATCTCTGAACATTTTGTGGAAAGTCTCTGGTCATTGTTGTTTGTGCTCTGGCAATAAGATCAGCCAATGACAAATCTGCTGAGCGTATTTGAGCATGTTAGTCCATGGCCTGCTCTTTGTTGACCTCGGCCGCCAGAGTTCCCAAGACCACTAATGGGAGACTGAGTTTGTGTGTGTGTGTGTGTGTGTGTGTGTGTGTGTGTGTGTGTGTGTGTGTGTGCGCGCGCGTGCGTGTGTGTGTGTGCGTGTGTGTGTGTGTGTGTGTGTGTGCGTGTGTGCATGGTGTGTGTATGTGTGTGTGTGTGTGTGTATGTTTGTTTGATTCTTGGCTGAGGTTTTTGATGTTCATCTTGGTCGTCAGATGACCTCCTCTTAGGGAAGGTCATTTGAGGAATGAGGACGGATGGTGATGGTGCTCATTTCTTTTTGTTCTCTTTTCATTAGTGTCTGGCTTTTGTCACAGTGGTGTGTAGGAGCCACATCTCTTCTCTTCTCTCCTTCTCTCTTTTTCCTTTTCTCTGTCTGTCTCTCCCTCATACGTACACACACAGACACACACAGGCACACACACACATACACATGCACACAGATACACACATATGCATTCACGCCCAAACACGCACACACACACACACACACACATACACACACACACACACACACACAGGCCTGGTCTTTGCTACACATACACCAGCAGGCTTTTAGCGGGAACACGGTCTTAGATACTTCTTTATCTATCCCTTATCCATCCCTCAATCTCCATTTACACAAACCTCAAAGGGGGAATTGGGCCTAACAACAGTGAAAAATCTTGTAGCATCAGAGCCATATTCACAGGTATTTCTGATTATATTACTGGAAGTCCCCTTTTGACTAATGTTTTCTGGGATGGCAGTGAACTAATGAGCATAAATAGCCTAACATCTTGTGATCACAAAGTGATTCCACCAATTTTCCGGTATTTTTACAGAGGCAGTTACTAATGGTCTCTGACAGGCATAGTTTCCATGTCAGTGTTTAGCGTGCGTTCTGGCCTATCTGTTTTGCTAATACTTCACATTACAGTTTTTTATGATTGCTTAAGCTCAGTTTTGCAAACCTGACCCATTTTATCAAAACACTACACACAGTCAATGCAACCATACATCCAATGTCCAGAACACCCCAGATCTATTGCAAAATGCTATTCTTCTTTCAAAACTGTACACATATTGCTACCAAAATGCTATTTTGGTGCCAAATTGCACACACGAGTCATATCTTGTATTTGTGTTTGAATGAGTTAGACACAGTGGTAAACAATGCAAAACACTTGTAACATTTTCACTTTCGTGATGGTCATGTACACAGACAGAGAAAATATAGTAAATTCACCAAACACTACATGTAATGACACCAATTCTGCACACCAATGAAAATGTTTATTTCTTTACACAGTTATTCTTTCCATACATATTACAGTTTGAGAACAAGGTATATTCCAAACAAAACATATTCTACTGATCGTCATAGTATTTTACTATGTACACATGACTTTGAAAACCAATTTGGACAATCATAAATGATAAAAAACTGTAACTATATGTTGAAAGCATAAAAAAGTAGACAGCCACAGGATTTCATTCACTTCGTAGTCAATGTCTTCATCTGCTAGGCAATGTGGAAAAAAGATTCCTGGCATGGCAAATCCATCCTTGCATGGATGCTGCATCAGTGTGATTACAGCCTTCATCCATAGCATGAATAAGAGGTATTTGCACATATAACTTGTAACAATGTAACTGTTTATAATGTCACACTTAGCTGACGCTCTTATCCAGAGCTACATTCATTTACAGGGTTTCAGTTACAGTCCCTGGAGCAGTGTGGCTCAAGGGCATTTCAGCCATGGGTAGGGTGGGATTTGAACCTGCAACTCTCAGATCCCAAGACCAACTCCCTAACCACTAGACCACAGCTGGCCACCTAGAGCACAGCTGACCACAATCCTAAACACTTTGTTACTCACTTTTCTAATGACATAATCTGGGTTACATTTTTTTCAGAGATGACATGAATACATTCATAAAAAACACCACATGACTATTACTTCAATAATATATTTCAATCGCTATTGTTTTTACTTTCAATGCAAAAACAGTCAATATGCTAAAGTGTTTACTTGTTGTATGGTTGCATATTGAAAATTGAAACAGCCATTTCTACAAAGAACCACGTTCACAGTAAACACAGTAAAGTATTGTTGGAGACAAAAAGCTACTGTAAGAATAATCTGTGTCCAATTTGGTGGCATGTCTCAACCTATGATTTTCAAGGTAGTCAACCAGTGTCATTCGCATGTAATCAATTTAGTCCTCGTCTTCTCTGTCCATGCTCCCCTCCCATTATACCTTGCAGTGACAATGTCTTCCCTTTGTTACCCCTCACTCTCTCTCTCATCCTCACTGTTTCTCTTTCGCTTGCTCGTGCTACAACACTGCCTTACATTGCTATTCAAGTCAGGGTAACTTCCCTATTTTAGAGTGTTTAAGGCTGATTGCTGAGTTTTGCATTTTGGCCCTTTGTGTTCTGGCACCTGACGATTGTGTTTAACCAGTTGGCTGCAAAGGTGTGGTAATTTGACAGCTAGTGTTTAGAAATTGAAAGAATGTGACATTACAATGTACTGTAATCACGTGTGTAAGGCATTTAAGTGTGTTTACTGTTTAGCAAATCACTGTATGTAGTATTTTGAAAAAAGTGTGAAGCTGAAAATGTGCTTAGAGTGGTGCCAACCTGAGCTGATGTTTTCTTACTTGAGTTTTAGGTTTCATTAATTGTGGGAAACTTTGCATATAATGTTTAAGCAAACTTAAAAAAACTGTAATGGACTTTCAGGCAATCAAAGACCTTCCTCCTACCAACCCCAGCAGAGGGACTTCCCTTCTCGCACACTCAGAGACTTTCCCTCTACCAGCCTGGCAGATAAGCTCCCCTGGGAACCATGGGGGGCACTAGTTGAGCACTTCACAGCGGCCTGGCAGATTTCTCTGGAGCTACTGGACTATAACAAAGATTTCCATATGCAGCTCTGTCCTGTGTTCCTTTGCCAAACTGTTGAAGCACAGAGCTACATCCTTTGTATGAAATGTGCTATACAAGTAAAGATTATTATTATTATTATTATATTAGTAGTAGTAGTAGTAGTAGTAGTAGTAGTAGTAGTAGTAGTAGTAGTAGTAGTAGTAGTAGTAGTAATAGTAGCAGTAGTAGTAGTAGTATTACTATTATTATTATTATTATTTTTTTTTTATTATTATTAGTGATAATAATAAACAAACCCATCACCTCAGGAGAGCATGTTTGCTTCACATATGACCTCCCAGGCATACCGCAGTGTCTTGAGAGGCTTTTTAAAAGTGAAACGTGTCATTGAAAAGTGGCCCATTAATTGTGTGTCATCTCAATCAATTGATTTTGGCCAGCTCATCTCTCTCTCTGATGTTGGAAGGAGAGCCATTACTCTTAGCAGCAGTCAATGGCAGTAACTAAATGTTCCAGGTTTGACCCAAGTGCACTCTGCTCTTGTCTAGGCTGCCAGGTAAAAAGCAGTAATATCCTAAAGATGGCAGGAAGTCAATGAAAAAGAGACCTTCATCACTGGTTGGTAGTGAAAGTGAACAGAAAATGATTCCCATTTGTCATTGTAATTACACAGCAAATCTCCGCACACGCAACTAAATTCACCCTTTGTGTTTAACCCCTCACAAACACGAGCAGAGGGCAGCCATGACAATGATGCCCGGGTAGCAGTGTGTTGGCACTTCTGGCAGTTGACACTCAGGTCACAGGTCTATTACCTTAACTGCCAGGCCACCACTGGCCCATGAATATGTGGAGTCCACAGTAAAGGAACAAGTAAAACAGAAACAGGAGAGGAAAGTGTCTTTTTCATTTAATCAAAACCAACACCAGGTGAACCACTAAAGTTTGGATTGTCTGTTATGTTCTGTTACTGCTTTTCAGATTGTTGTTTTTTCTGTATTTACTTCATAAAATACAGTATGCATCAGAGTAAAGGTGCAGTGCACATTTCTACTAACACGTTTTCTCCTTATGGATGTGCGTGTGTCTGTTGTGTGTGTGTGTGTGTGTGTGTGTGTGTGTGTGTGTGTGTGTGTGTGTGTGTGTGTGTGTGTGTGTGTGTGTGTGTGTGTGTGTGTGTGTGTGAGTGTGTGTGTGCATGTGTGCGTGCATGTGTGTGCATGCGTGCGTGCATGCATGTGTATGAATGTGTGTGCATAAGTGTGTATGCTTGTACACAGTCTGGGTGCTGGTAATGGGAGGTGAACTGAGGGTGAGTCATAGGCCCTACACAGAACTGTCAATCAACACACTGATTCAGAAGCCCAGAAGGCAAGGGTGTGATTTGATTGGTTGGTGAGATCAGATGTCAACAGCCTTGCACAGTAATAGTGGACTGCATATTTAATTCACCACATTTACAGTTTAGACGTGCTCTCCAACTGTCTCTCCAACACACACACACACACACACACACACACACACACACACACACACACACACACACACACACACACACACACACACACACACACACATACATGCACACCAATGACGCACACATTTTTTATAACAAATGCCAAATCACTGCTATAGGGATCCACCGCTTGCTTTGGTTGTGCATGTGCAATATGCTGTCCAGTGTCTCTCAATGGGATAGTCTCTTATACATTAACAATGCTGAGATTTGGAAAGGCAGTCTCAAGCATGTAAATGTGTTCAGTATATGTATAAATATGATCCAGATATGGAATAGCAAATGTATATTCACCTTGTAGATTGCCATTTGCCGATTGAAATTCAGTATATAAATAACTTCCACTGTTTGTAAAGTAACTTGCGCCACGTGTCCACGCTGCGCCACGTGTTCACCATGTTCACAGGTGATGTTGGTATTGCCAGTCATGTGCTGTAATTGTGGTGACTGTAATGGTGATTACTGAGGTTTGACCCTCACTGCCCACCTGAGGCCCTGGAATCCACTGCTGTGATCGGGGAGTTGGAGGCAGCTGAGGTGTGTGTGTGTGTGTGTGTGTGTGTGTGTGTGTGTGTGTGTGTGTGTGTGTGTGTGTGTCGGTTTGTGTGTGTGAGTGTGTCAGCAATCTAGTGCCACAACAGGGGAGTTGGAGGCAGCTGGCTCACTCGGGGGTGGACGGGGATACGCTATCACTGTAAACATCTGCTGCGTAGCTATGGCAACAGCGTTCAAGCGACCCTGATTGGAGGTTGATAGGGGCAACTGGGTGACTGGCAGGGCGGCCGTCTCAAGCCACGGGGTTGTTATGGAGAAAATATAGTGTGTCACCCGCGCCACTCATGTTTGCTTCCACTACTCTCTCGCTTGCTCACTCACTCGCTCACTCGCTCACACACTGTCTCAGTCAATCTGCGCTGTTTCCACTGTGCTGCACACGGGGCTGCGAGCACTGTAAGCATCAGGGTGTGCGCATGCTATATTTCTGGAACTTTCCGTTTCTCTCTCTATTTTCCTCTCTCTTTCTTTCTCTCTCTCTCTCTAACACACACTTAATCTATCTATCTATCTATCTATCTATCTATCTATCTATCTATCTATCTATCTATCTATCTATCTATCTATCTATCTATCTATCGATCTATCTATCTATCTATCGATCTATCTATCTATCTGTCTGTCTGTCTGTCTGTCTGTCTGTCTGTCTGTCTGTCTGTCTGTCTGTCTGTCTGTCTGTTCATCTATGTGACAGGATATCCTTTGCTGTTTTAGGCTCAAATGTTTTATAACACTGAGATGCTCCCTGTGGGAGGGCCACCTAATACTTGTACAAGTGGAAATTTCTTTCCTGAAATGAAATGACGCTAATGAAGGCAGTAAAATAACGACATAGCAAAATTCTGTTCTCTAACAGCTGTAACTTTGACCTTTGTGAGGAAGGGTTATACACTGCTCCACTTGCCTAAGCACACATCACCAATCCCATGGGAATGGTGAAGCATTCACCTCTGCTGAAATCCATGCTGCGGTTAACTATGTGGACATAAGCACAGCACACATGAACACTGAACAGTACCCATGACATAGAAATTACCCAGGAATACTTAAATAATATGTAAATACCATAAACATATGCCAGCAGTGACCTGAATTTGTCATCATTATACAAAATGCACATTCCTGGTCGAGCTAAGTTCACCTTTAGTGACAATCATATAGACCTGTACATCTACAATATTTTTCCAGTCACTTATAAAATGAGAATGATATTGAAGATATACTATTGTCTTTGTTGGTTAACCCTCATACACTAGCATGTAGATCACAATCAGTGACAAACCTGGGTATATTATAATACAATAGGCCACAGTCACTAATCCCTGTGTTTCTCCATGAGAAGAATACCTGCTCTACCACAATGCCTGGCAGTTCAGAAACATTATACAGTACTTGTAGAGTAACAAAGCAATAAACATATTTTATTGGGCTATCTTTGTTAGCAAGTGTGTTTTAAACTTGATGACATACTGTACATCATGATCTACTTTAAGTAACCTTGACCTAATTTTCACTTGATGGTATCACTGAAAGAGCTGAGATGCTTCATACCCTTGACCAAGAGAAGTTGGTGCTGATTTCTCCACACAAAAAAAAGATGCCACTGACAAACTGGAAAGGGAACAAGTCATTGATTTAATAATACTAAATGTAATAGTAATAATGTGAATGGCTGTGTTTCTTTAATTCACACAACAGAGCAGAGATAAGTACAGTAAGGTGATGAGTTGGATTCCCTATTGGAGCAAACCTACTGGTCAAACCCACACCTTACCTGGACTGTTACAACAGCTATTTGGGTTGGACATGTGTGCCAATTCGCCATATAAACTGAATATAATGTAACATCTTTCCTGTTGCTCTGAGTGTATGTATTTAGTGCATGTGTGCATCCAAGCATGGCTTCCCTCATATGCATATTAGGCATCTGTTTATGGCATTCTCTCCTCAAAACCGAAATAAACGGGTCTTCATTTTTCTGCTGTTGCATGCAAACACTCTCAAACATGCAGGGCATATATTGCACACAAAAAAAAAAAACATTTCCCTTCTTTTCTTCTGTGTTCTATTTCTCTCTCTCTCTCTCTCTCTCTCTCTCTCTCTCTCTCTCTCTCTCTCTCTCTCTCTTTTCTCTCTTTCTCTTCCTGTCTTTCTCTCACTGTCTTTTCACATTTGCATATGCACTGCCTGGTAAAGAGGAGCACCCAGGCAGGCAGGCAGGCTGCTGCATTAGGTTACCATGGCTACTGGTGTTCTGCTTGGTCCCTGCTCCTCAGTCGCTACCTGCCATGGCAGCTTTTCACAGGCAGGCCCGCAGCGAGAGGAGCCCCAGTCTGTTGTTTCTGCCACACACCCACCTAAATCAGGACCTTCCTGTCTCCTTTTAAACTCACAGGAAGCAGATTACGTGTGTGCGTGGCCCATTGTCTCAACGGTCATAACAAGATGCCCTCCAAATGTAAACGCTACCGTGTTATTACAGGAATTTACTGCGCTACAGGTCATTATGGCAGAATGAGTCACGACTGCTGACAGTTGTGGCTGTGATTTAAATCTGAGCACTGAAAGCATCCCTGTATCTGGTCCTCTGCAGGGATGCTAGCAGACAGGCCATTGTGCATCATCTGAAGAATGTGAGCTGTAGATCACATGGTTTCTCACTTCAAGCCATGGGTCATCCCTCTTTTTTATTTTCTTATTTTTCTTATTCGGATATTGTGTATTATTGAGTGTTATGTATTACTTACTTTTCAACTGAGCATTGTTGTAGAACTCCAGGAAAAATAGCTGGGAAATGAACCTTTACCAAATGGGGATCCATTACACAATAATTAACCAGTACAGTGGTCCCTCATTATATCGCGGTTTACCTTTCGCGGCCTCGCTGTTTCGCAGATTTTTTTAGTGCATGCACTCTCCTGTACAGTACAGAATGCGCTCAGCTTGTAAAATTTACACAATTTTTCATCGCTAGCTGTGTGACTCTGAAGTGCTGTATATTTGCAAGTGTGAACTTTGCCTGTCTGAGAAAAGTGTATAAGTGTAGTGAGGGGTTTTACAGCCTTAAAACATCTATAATAATTGTAAAAAATAAAGCTGACTACTTTGCGGATTTCGCCTTTCGCGGGTTATTTTTAGAACGTAACTCCCGCGAATAACGAGGGACCACTGTACTCAATTTCCTAAGAGGTAACATCATTGTTTTTTCCTCTCTCCCCTGCAGATCTTGGCCATCATCTCCATCCTCTTCATCGTGCTCTCCACCATCGCGCTGTCCCTCAACACCCTCCCCGAGCTGCAGGAGACGGACGAGTACGGCCAGGCCACCGACAACCCCCAGCTGGCCCACATCGAGGCGGTCTGCATCGCCTGGTTCACCATGGAGTACCTCCTGCGTTTCCTGTCCTCGCCCAACAAGTGGAAGTTCTTCAAGGGCCCGCTGAACGTCATCGACCTGCTGGCCATCCTGCCCTACTACGTCACCATCTTCCTGACCGAGTCCAACAAGAGCGTGCTGCAGTTCCAGAACGTGCGGCGCGTGGTGCAGATCTTCCGCATCATGCGCATCCTGCGGATCCTCAAGCTGGCGCGCCACTCCACAGGCCTGCAGTCGCTGGGCTTCACGCTTCGCAGGAGCTACAACGAGCTGGGCCTGCTCATCCTCTTCCTTGCCATGGGCATCATGATCTTCTCCAGCCTGGTCTTCTTCGCCGAGAAGGACGAGGACGACACCAAGTTCAAGAGCATCCCGGCCTCCTTCTGGTGGGCCACCATCACCATGACCACGGTGGGCTACGGGGACATCTACCCCAAGACGCTGCTGGGGAAGATCGTCGGGGGGCTCTGCTGCATTGCCGGGGTGCTGGTCATTGCGCTTCCCATTCCCATCATCGTCAACAACTTCTCGGAGTTCTACAAGGAGCAGAAGCGCCAGGAGAAGGCCGTCAAGCGGCGGGAGGCCCTGGAGAGGGCCAAGAGGAACGGCAGCATCGTGTCCATGAACGTGCGGGAGGCCCTGTCACGGGGCCACGAGCTGCTGGACGTGGTGGTGATGGAGCGGGCTGGTGGCGGAGGAGGAGGAGGAGGCACAGAGAAGCCCCACGACAACCACCTGTCACCCAGCCGCTGGAAGTGGTCCTCCAAGCGGTCCGCGGTCGACACGGCGTCCAACCGCTCCTTTAACATGGATCAGGGCTCCCCCAACAAGGTGCGCGCTGCCAGCCCCCAGGACCTCAGCGCGCAGAAGCTGGAGGAGATCTACAACCAGATGGCCAAGACCCAGTCGCAGCCCAACCTCAACAGCAACAACCGGGGCGCGAACTCCGCCGCCAGAGCGGCCAGTCGGCGGGAGGAGCTAGAACTGGGCTCTCTGCCGGGCCCAGAGGCCCACAACGCCCTGGGAGGACGAGACGGGGTCTCTGACATGAAAAGCTTGTCTAGCATTGACAGCTACATCAGCTGCGCCACTGACTTCCAGGAGAACTCCAGAGGCTTCCCCTACAGCCCTGCCGCCAGCCTTGTGCAGCAAGAGAGCCACCGGTTCTCTCACAGCCCGGCCAACAAGCGCCCGCCCTGCCTCCAGACCACCCTGGAGCACCAGGAGGCCTTGCTGACGCCCCCCTGCTCCACCGTCAGGCCGCCAGGCCCCGAGGGCATCAGGCACCACGGGCCCCTGGGGAACCCGCTCAAAGCAGGCCATGGCCATAGGGTCAGGTACTACAGTGGGGCCGGAGGAGGTGTGGGAGGAGGTGCGGGAGGAGGTGCGGGAGGAGGTGCGGGAGGAGGTGCGGAGTCCAGCCCTGCCAGTGGTGGGGGTCCTCAGTCGGACAGCTCCGTCCTGTCTGACCGCTCGCTCCTGAGCCCCGAGGCGTCCGTCTACACCACGGCCAGCAGCCGCACGCCGCCCAAAAGCCCCGAGGGCCCCGCGCCGCCGGCCGTCTTCACCTTCCACGATGCCTCCATCAGCCGGTACATCGACGCCGACACCGACGACGAGGAGCACCGGCCCACCGACCGGCTGCTGGGTGGCGCCGGTGCCGGTGCCGGTTCCAAAGCAGGCCTCCAGACGGGCTACTCCGCTGGGGGCACCAACCACCTGGAGGCGGCGGCCCAGAGGCTGCTGGGACAGAACTGCCTGCTGCTGCCCGAAGGCAGTCGCCAAGGCAACAGTCAGGAGAATCACCTGGGCTCTGATCCGCTACGGAGGCCCAGAGGGAACCGATCGGGACGCACACAGACCTATAATGACAACCACTGAGCCCCACTGTGACGGGGCAGCGGGACATCGAGAGGAAGGGGGAGTGAAGAGGCCACAGCAAAGGACGTGTTTTTTTAAAACACGCTTTGACTGTTTATAAACCTTTTCTTCTGTGCCCTAGCGAAGTAACAAAACTGAACAAATAAGACAAGCAAACAGACACTGCTAAGACTGGGAGTAGTAGTGAGCAAGGTGTGGGGACCTTCTAAGAGCAGCCAGCTGGCTGCACTCCACCCCACCCCACCCCACCCAACCAAAACCTGCCCCCCTCACCCAGTCACACCCCATCCTATGTCACAACCCCCCTTTAACTGCAGGGTGTGCCAGCCTGCTTCGTACTGGGCCTGACAAGACCTGCTTAGTGGTGCAGGGAACCTGGGGCTTGGCTGCGGTTTGTGTTGTTTGCGGTCAATGAGGTTCGGCTCAGACGGGGGGGGGGGGGGGGGGGGGGGGGGGGTTGGACATAAATGAAGTGGGATCTAGTGTTGAAAGGGTGATTTTGGAGTGAGAGGAGTAGGTAGCACTGGATGAGACAGGTGAGACTGGCTTGGATTGGTGGGACTTGACAAGGTTGAGAGAAGAGGGGTGCTGTAAGGATTGGTGTTTACTTGTTGGGTGAGAAACTACAGGCGTGGAGATCAAGAGCAGAGGTGAACAGGGAGACTAATACTGCCCTACGAGACCCCAGGTGTTATCCCCTAGCTAAACACTGTCCAAATCTCTCACACTATCCCTAATCAGGCTTTATACAAAGACACAGACACACCCACAAACACACGCAGACACACATGACTAGCCAGTGAGCTGTTTACTCTTGTCCCCATTCCGAGCAAAGTCCAGGCCTTACTAAAATACTGTGTGTGTGTGTGTGTGTGTGTGTGTGTGGTCACATGTTTGTGTCTTTGTGTGAGAGAGTATGTGTGTGCCACTGAAATATGTGTACGTATGGAAATGCATTTCCCCTTAAGGACACGACACAGTCATGATTTATTTTCATATGGATTATTTCTGTTCTGTTCAAAAGTCCATTTTGGTTACTTGATCTCCAACGGCCTGGGGAAACTGTCACAGAGCGGGCTGATTCATTAGAGAGGCTTCAGTTGTCATCTGTATTACAAGGCCCACACCAGGTCTTCGGGCGTTTTCATTGTGCAAAGGTCTCTATTTCGAAATTAAGGCAGCCAAAAGGATTAGATTACTCAGACGGAAAACTTCAATTCTTGGGAGTCTTGCACCTTCCAGGTACTTTTTGGTAGTCAGACATGCCTTGACACTTTCATATTTTCACCTATATAAAAACTATTGACCCCCAATTCTATGGATATGCTTATTAGAAACTGTGTTTTGCCCTTCTCAGTAAATCCGGTTGAAACGAGGACATGTTTGGCGAGGTTAAAGGGCAGGGTAGCTGCATGACTTTGGATGATGTAGCGGAACTGGGAAGGGCATGGGAGGCCAGAGCTTCCACCGGGGGTGTCAGACGTAGCAGGAAGTCAAAATTCACACGGCAGACGGGAGACGGAAGGTGTGGAGCTAGTTAATCATCTAAACAAGGCTGCTTTGGGGGCGGCGTTAGGAATGGCATCTGCTGTACGCTGTAATGAGAATTGCAAGTCTCACCTTTGCTTCATTAGCGGTTTCCAGGGGCAAGGGAGATGGGGCTGTTTACTTTCACTGACATTCTGCACCTGCAACGGGCAGGAAATAGGCTTGAGAGAAAGAGAGAGGAACTGGAAGGAAGGGAGGCAGACAGAGAGAGAGGGAGCGGGAGAGGGAAGGAGGGAGGGAGGAAACTGAGGGAAAAAGAGAAAAGGAGAGTAATGTGTGATTCAGAGTGGTAGTCTCTGAATGGACTGGAAGAGGTCCTAGACGTGAGAGAGAGAGAGAGAGCAGGGCTGTGAGAAGGAGTGGAGAGGAGACATAATGAGAAGACACAAGGAGAGTAGAGAAAGAGGGGGAAAGATCATAGGGAAAATTGAGGAGAAGAAAAGGGAGGAGCAGGCAAAGGAAGAGTATTTGTGTGAATATGGATATTTTGTAGCACAGGGCACACAGGCATTTAGTTCTATGCTATCTTGTATTTTTGCTTTTAAATCAGAGGTTTATTTTGGCAGTAGTATTTATTAGTATTGGAGACAAATGTTATTTTGATACTTAATTATTCTGTACA
>CM050211.1:32598649-32671149 GCA_027475355.1 Coilia nasus
ATACATTAAAAATGTGCTGCTCTGCAGACTCACCCAGCGATGTCTCCATTTTCTGGGGCTTCTCTCTTTTTTCTAGCATTGCCATAACCACCCGTGGTAATCAGAGCTGGGACTGCAGGAGTTAAACACAGGGTCAGATCACCTTTGGAAAAGGCCGAACAGCCTGCAATCAGCTGAAACATCTTTTCAGCAGCCACAATGACTACCCAAACAACAACCGCGTTAAATTTTACTATGGTCACATTCAATCGATTAGGCTATATTAAAGTAGTTTGTGGTGTTCCGTTAAATGAAACAGTTTATACCGAAGCATTCCACATTTACCGAGAGTTTGGCGACACTGGCGCTCTTGATCATGGTACTCAGCGCAGCCAGCGTTCTCCTGCAGTGCCGGGCATGGAGGCGCACCGTTACGCGCCTCATCCAGTATCATTCTCTGTCGCACACGCACTGTGGCACGGCACGGCTCCGCACATCCCGACCAGTGGGTCCATTCACTTACCAAACATGGAACGGCTGACAGACAGAACGTAGTGAAAGTAAGATAAAGGGAGACGAATAAAAGCGGGAGAGATAATTCTCCTTGTGCTCAGCAGCACCCAGTCTTCAGAAATTCACCAGACTGACGTCTATACTTGCATAGGCCCAATTAGTGGAAAAGAATGGCCAGTCATTTCCATTATTGAAGAGCAATTTTAGGCAACTGTTATACATTGGTAATCGGCACGATATGCCCTAAGTGAGTGTCTAAAATCTTGTTATAAAACATACATTAAAACATTAGATGACACACCCAGAGTTTAAAGGCGCACGTTGCCTGCAATTCAGTTTGCAATAAAATCGCATATCTGAAATGGCACTGGGCTACCTGGACATGCAGTGTTGTAGTCATGACAGCAATCCAGCGTCGAAATACAAGCTTGGTCGCAGAAACAATCTCCGTAGGATCGGTCTAATCTCCACCCCTGAGTCACGCAGGACAAGTTTCGGCCGGGGCAGCACAGGCCTGCACTTTGACAGCTTCCCTGTAAGCGCCGAATCAACAGAAATAGCAGAAGTGCCCACAAACTTTTTCCGTGACCAGATGGCATGGCAGCGCAAGGCCTCGTTCTCCCCAACAATGTTCACGCAGCGGCCATCCTAAAGATCTGAATAACCAACAGTTTTCGTCACCTACGTTAACCCGTCAATAAGGTGAACAGGTGGAGTTCAGCGAAACCGAAACACACTAGAGAAACTAAATAGGTTCAGAGATGCTAGCCCCGTATGCCACTGTGAGTCCAGCTAACGATGGACACATGCACGGAATGCGCGGTGTTATCAGACGATGGTGCTGACCTTCGCCTCTTTGTGGATATGTGCCCAAACTGTCTCGCTTAAAGGGAAAGCGCTGATATCTACCGCGGTTAAATTGGTTTGATATTGGATATTAGATATTCGACACATTCAAAGACACCCATATAACTTCTGATGTATATCACCGATTCTTTTCAAACAACTTGTGATGTCTTCATGATCATCCAGGCTATATATCACAAGACAGTAATTATTTAAAAATCATACTTTGAGCCGATTTAATGCATCTTTGTGAATTCAACACCCATATAACTTCTGATATATATCACCGATTCTTTTCAAACAACTTGTGATGTCCTCTTGATCATCCAGGGTATATATCACAAGACAGTAATTATTAAAACATCATACTATGAGCCGATTTAATGCATCTTTGTGAATTCAACACCCATATAACTTCTCATGTACATCACCGATTCTTTTCAAACAACTTGTGATAGCCACATCATCATCCAGGGTACATATCACAAGACAGTAATTATTAAAAAATCATACTATGAGCCGATTTAATGCATCTTTGTGAATTCAACACCCATATAACTTCTGATGTATATCACCGATTCTTTCACAAGTTATATGGGTGTTGAATTCACAAAGATGCATTAAATCAGCTCAAAGTATGACTTTTTAATAATTACTGTCTTGTGATATATACCCTGGATGATCATGAAGACATCACAAGTTGTTTGAAAAGAATCGGTGATATACATCAGAAGTTATATGGGTGTCTTTGAATGTGTCGAATATCCAATATCCAATATCAAACCAATTTAACCGCGGTCTGATACCTGCTGTTTTACTTTTTTTCCAAAGTATCCTTGTAGACCCCTGCAGTCCATGTTTACACGGACAGGTTAGTTATGGTGATAGAATTAAATAATGGCATGTATCTTGATACCAGCTGCGAATTGGCCGTTGGCCCATACATTAATAGTAGAAACGATAAACGTATCACAGGGCACCATTACTGGCACCTGTGTTAAGAGGTTTTAAATGTCTCAAAACGTTTTTTTTGTTCGTCTTCTTAATCAAGCATATTTTACTGCAAACGTTTTGGTTATTTTGATGTCAACTGGCAAGAGCATGAAAAGGTAAGCGTTATTGCATGCAATCATCTTTTTATGTGTGTGTGTGGTTTACTTCTTTGTAGGTTTGAAGTGCTCATCAACACAACAGTAACTATGCCTATAGTGCTGCATACACTTAAAAACTATGCATTTTGTGTTTCTCAGGTGATTAAATGGTCACTGCATATGGCCCCACAGAGGGAGAACGACTGAGGGAGAGTTTGTCCATACAGAATACCTTATACACACACACACACACAGACACACACACACACACACACACACACACACACACACGCACACACACCAAAACATAACACACTTGCAAAGACCCTCCCTTCCATGCAAGTTGGTTTAGCTCCCGTCTACTGACCACTCATGGCTGCACATGTGAAAGGGGTGGGATTAATATAATTCCTCTGACAGGAGTCTATTCATGCAGAAAAAACAATACAGCAGAGAGGGCTGAAATATGGGCCCCAATTCATGTACACATTCCCATGCATTCCCCCAGTGTGTGTGTGTGTGTGTGTGTGTGTGTGTGAGAGAGAGAGAGAGAGAGAGAGAGAGAGAGAGGGAGAGAGAGAGAGCGCATGTGCATGTATCTGTGTGTCTGCACATGCATGCATGCTTTCCTTTTATCAAAGAGAAAATGATTTATCTTTTCACTTTTAATGTTATGCTTTTAGATGTTCTCTTGGGTATTGTTTGTTGTGATGAGTTTTTCTTCTCACATTTTTGGATTGAAGTTATTTGCATACAACGCACTCTACAAGAGGAGGTTTCTTTTTGTGATGTTTCCTTACTCTCCTCATCAGTTCTCACTCATTATTTTTCCAGTGGGTGCCCTCTGACTTCAGTAGGCTTTGAACACTAAAGCAGGTCTGTGTATCATCAGGTGACCTGAGGGCTCTGCCCATCTCACTTTCATCCCTTCTCTCTTGTTATTGAGTCTCCATGCAGCCTGTTTTAGTCAGGGATGGAATGCCAGAGGCACACTAACACCTGCTAGAGGTGTAAGACAAGTGAACCACGCTAGACTTGTTAGATACCGTAGCTGATCAGATTTGAAGAAATCTTACCTGTAAAGTCTCAAAGAAACTTTGGAAAAAGTTTAAGTCCCTGGAGAGTTATCAGGTGTTAGTCTTTCACATAACTGTTCTCCATTCATATCTCTCCCAAAGGATTGGCCCTGGGTGATTTCCAGTTATTATAGAAAAAGAACATTAATACATTAGAGATCATGAGAGATACACTTCAGAAAAAGAACTATTTAATCATTTAACTCTGAAGTTAAACAAAACAGAACATGTACTTCATTAAAAGACAATGAAAGATGGTTAACCCGTAGTACCATTGTTTACAGGACATGATACATACAATCAGAGGTTTTATAATTAGATGCCACCGTAACCAATCCTTCCCAATGTATGAAACTCCAGCTAATAACCTAACATTCTCTCAAGCACTCCTGATAACGTCACACTTGGGAAAGACCCACAATTCATCAGTTATCATCAAAAAACCTGTTTTCCCCCACTAACTTTTTAGTATATTATGTCTTTTTAGTATATTGTGTCTTAATTGTGTTTTATTGTGTGTCATGTGTCTTATGTTGTACTAATCCTCCTGCTTCTTGTTCTGTTTAAATGATTGACTATGTTTTGTACATTGTCTTGTTGTCTTTAGTGTGATGCCTTCTTGGCCAGGGCTCACTTGTAAAGGAAATGTTAATTTCAATGTGAGTTTATTCCCTGGTAACATAAAGGTTAAATACATCATCCCAGTGGCAATGGTCCAGACTTTAGTCTCCATTTAAGCCCTCAAACTGGTCTCATGAAGGAGCCAACATGCAAAAGCAGACATGGTGCAGTAGGTAGGTCAGTGCTATGTATGAACACATTGCTGTGTTTGTAGGTATTTCTGTCTGATCCGTGTGTAGATTTTTAAAACAGTTGAAAAAACTGCAACCTTGTGACTTAATATATCTGGCCTTAGTCTTTGGACCACAAAGTTCCTTCAGGCTGGTAAACATTGAGTATTTAAGTGCCAGATCTCTCTTGGCTTGCCTCTAAATGGTAACTTTGTGTGTGTTAGCAATGATTAGCAGGACTAACAAGGAAACACTGTTCTGTGGGCAAACAGATCCATGTTACCTCACCAAAGATTAACAGCACATGGAAATACATTTCAGATCTTCTTACTACTTATTCATCAACTACTCAGACACGTGATGCCCTCTCACACGACACTCATGGGGGGGGAAACATATTGCCAATAAGTGCATGTGAGGAGACAACTAAATCCACATTGAACCGTTTGTGTGTGCATGTTTTTTAATGCATTAAAAACAAACAGGCTTTGCGCTAAAAGAAAAACAATCTATTAAATACATCTATAACATAATGTATGTATTTAAGAATTATAATGTAAATTTACATTTACACTTTTACAGAAAGTATCTGTGGTATAGATCCAGTGCAAGAGGAAACCATACTGTCCTTTGAAACAACATTACAGAATATTAACTAGAAAGGCATGCTGTCAGGCAAGTTAATGACCAGCTGAGGTACCTTCTTTGAAATGTTTTTAACTGTTACACCTTTCTTTTGACTGACTGACTGAATAATTTAAACGCACAACATATCCGGCTCATGAAAAATAAATGACAAAGAGCACTGAAAGTTAAAGCTCTTATTCCAGAAAATGCCGGAATTGAAGTTCAACTGAGGGTTGACATGAGTTGAAGGATTTTGGAGTGTGCCAAATGGCTTCTGTATAAATTGTATGTTGTTGATCTTTAGGGTGTTATCACGATGAACATGCGGTTTCTGTATAAATTGTATGTTGTTGATCTTTAGGGTGTTATCACGATGAACATGCGGTTTCTGTATAAATTGTATGTTGTTGATCTTTAGGGTGTTATCACGATGAACATGCGGTTTCTGTATAAATTGTATGTTGTTGATCTTTAGGGTGTTATCACGATGAACATGCGGTTTCGCTTGTGCATTATCTCTCTCTGGTACTTCCACCTAGCTTTAAGTGGAAAATGTCACAGCTCCCATAGATGACTAAAGAACACACCTCTTCGGTAAACCGATGATAAATGTTTACATTAGATGTGATGTAACTAACCAGAGTCACAAGGGTCATAGGTGTAATGCTTTAATGCCTGGTAACAGAGATCATAACAGAAGGATTTTTCATTTAAATGAAACTGTTTCCATTGTTAAAAAGGAATTAGCAAAGAAATATAAGATATACGAGCCCACATATATACATACATACATACATACATACATACATGGATTTGGATGTCATGAGCAGATATACTTTGGGTTTAAATGAATATATGGGTCCTGTTCTGTCACAATAACAGCATAGTGAAAAATGTTAAGCTACCCATTTGGTCAGAAATCCAGCCACCTACTAACCTCACAACTGCTGCTGGTAAATATAACTGTTGCTGTAACAACAAAAGTGTTTCTATTGGTGGCTCTACATATTTGTACCCTAATCCCTGGATGGAGTTAGTGATGTCAGAAAGTATTTAAAATAAATCCGGCCCCGAGGCCTCACGCAGCCCACAGAGGGAAAGCCAGCTTGGCCGTCTGTAGCTTTGCATCTACACACACAGACACACACTCACACTCACACTCACACACACACATATACACCTAGCTCCATCTTACACTCAGTATTGAAACTGCCACCTGCCACCTGCCACCATGATTTTCCTGATGGACATGCAGATGATGATGCTAGACGTGGTGTACTTCATGCTGCGGGGCTGCCTGAGGATCGTCATGCGGCCGCGCACCAAGGACGTGAGCGGGGAGCTGGTGCTCATCACGGGGGCCGGCGGGGGGCTGGGCCGCCTGTTCGCCCAGGAGTTCGTGGAGCTGGGGGCCGAGGTGGTGCTGTGGGACATAAACGCCGAGACCAACGAGGCCACGGCCAAGCTGGTGCGCGAGGCTGGCGGCAAGGCCCACACCTACACGGTGGACGTCACCAACCGGGACAAGGTGTACCAGGCGGCCGACCGCGTCAGGAAGGACCTGGGCCGGGACGTGACCATGCTGGTCAACAACGCCGGCGTGGTGGCGGGCCGCCGGGTCATGGACCGCGATGTTCCAGATGACATGGTGGAGAGGACGCTCAAGGTCAACTGCCATGGCCACTTCTGGGTGAGTTTGGAACAATAATTACAAATAACAGTTTATTACCAAATTAGTTACTGTAATTTTGGCTGTGTTTGTAAGGGTAAAGACACATACACACACACAAACACACACACACAAACACATACGCACACGACCGCAACATTCTAGAGGACATGGTGGAGAGGACACTGAAGGTCAACTGCCATGGCCACTTCTGGGTGAGTGTGGAACATTATTGACTGTTACTGTAATTACCTGGTCCCCGGAGGGATTGACCAGGTATTGCAATGACCCTGTCCGTCTGTGTGTTTGTGTGTGTGTGTGTGTGTGTGTGTGTGTGTGTGTGTGTGTCTGTCCGCCCATATGGGGGACCAGGTTGCCATCTCTGATTGCGCTTGTTTTGGCTGTGTTTGTAAGGGTAAAGACACACACACCAACACACAAACACACACACACACACACACAACCGCAACATTCTAGAGGACATGGTGGAGTGGACACTGAAAGTTGACTGCCATGGCCACTTCTGGGTGAGTTTGCTAGGGAGAGGGAAGGATAAAAGGTTTGGTGGTGAGATGGCAGCTTTAGTGTGCAGCTGCTGAATGTTACTTTTAAGTTTTGTGTCTTCATCTGACCTGACCAACCCTCTTTGCCTCGTATGGAGCAGACTCATTAATAATACCTTTACAGCTGCCACTAATGGCTCCGCTCTAAAATGTCCCTGCTCCTCAGTATTCTGTTAATGGCCAGGAGCAGAGCAGGGATGTGCACTCACAGCTTTCGGGGCAGTGGTTCTAAACAAAACTAAAAAAACCCTTCAACAATCCTCACTTGCCCCACTCCTTGTGCTATACTGACATTTCATCTAAAACTGCAAGAGAAAAGGGAGAGCAAGTAGCTGAACTGGAAAGGTTAACGGTCACAGAATTAGAATTTGTACCTTTAGGCAATGACAGGCTACTGTCGGACATATAACAGGACACCATACTACCATTTTAAGAGGTTTCTGTATGCCTCTTTTCATCAATAAAATTGCAGTTAGATTTTCATATTGTTTACTATTTACACAGTCAAACAACACAATAGCAGTCTGATATATTATATTATCTGGAATGTAAAATAAAATAAGAAAATTTGACTTCTGAATATTTGCAAAAATGGACATAGCTGTGTTGCATCTGAGCTGTTCATATTTTTTGCTTAGGGCTTTTTTAAGGCTTTTAATTTGAAGAGGGCAAATGGACTCTTGCCAGGGCATCTTCAGCTTCACGTTCAGCATGCTTGTTCTTCTGACTGAACTCTTAAAGACTTTCCGCTTTACCTTGACAAACAAATCACAGCGATGTTGGCCCACTTCCCAGTGTTACTCTACAAGTGCATCCCACAAAACGACTTTAAATAATTTATGAATACATTGGTCTGGTCTGACCAACATCAGCCACTTCATCCACTTGATACTGTTGTCTGTAATGAAGGGGGGATTGGGTGGAACCACACCATATTGTTTCTTTACTAGCTTATAAGATTATGACTATGATTAGATTATGTCCCCTTAGCACATGTGGTGTGACTAAATGAAACAGTGCTAAATAGGCTGCCTAATGGTCCCTGAAGCACACTGCAGCACATGACACATGTGTCCACTAATGCATATGGATATACATGGCTTGAGCTCCTTAGGCATGTTCACAGTCAGCCCGTGATCGATCTGTGAGATTCATGCTGGTGGTGATCCTCTTATGCATGGGGGTGCATACATGCAGGCACATTCCAACACATTAAGAGGACTACGCAGACAAAGGGCTTTACACTATCCTCTGCTGTTACTGTTTTACAATCAACCTAATTATCCATACACAATCAGTTTACGGAGTTCAGGATGCAAGCCAGTGCTGTGTTTAAAGGTTCTATGTGAAGCACTGTGACCAAAACTGGTGTTGCAAGCAAATTCTAAATGCTGTAAACAAGCGTTGTACCCCCTCTAGGCACAAGAGGCAAAACACTAAATTAAAACACAAACAGAATTTGCAGGCTGTAAATTAAGCACAATACAAATGCTCTGTTTGTATTATTGTGGTCAGTAAAATCAGTATTTCAGTGTAACATGTTTATTCAATCTGGTAATATTTTTTACAATGACATGCCATACTATGTAATATCTTATATATATAGCACCTAACTTTCAACAACAAGCGTTTCTATTTTTACATAAACATGTCTAGGAAGCTTGCAGCAGTCATAACAGGGCTGTTTATGTTTGCCCTGTTTGTTCTGATTGTACCAGACGGTGAAGGCCTTCCTGCCCCAGATGAAGGCCAACAACCATGGCCACATCGTCACCGTCGCCAGTGTCCTCGGCCTCTTCGCCACGGCATTTGTAGAGGTGAGATGAGCAGACCCCAGTTCAGTGGGTTCAAGGGGTTTAATTCAAGATATTTGTCACATGCCAAATGCACATGTATATGTAAGAATGTCAATTTTGAGAAATAAAACAAATAATAATAATAAAAACGTCTCTAAAGCCCAACTTTAACCCTAATTTAATGGCTGGGATAGATTACATTAATTGAGGTACACATGTTGCTTTACCCCACCCACATTCAGAATACTTAAAAGATTTATAATTGGGGATTCTGTTCCTACATCAAATAGATATTTCCCCACTAAAGCTGAAACATTATTTTCTGTACTCTAATCTGCAGAGTCTGACCTCTCACTTCTATTTCATTATCTGATCTCTAAACTTTTCGGGGTGATATGTCTCTCTTTGTTTATTTCGTCTCGTTTCTTCTCCCTCACTGCCTGCGCTTACTGATGCCGTGTGACTGTGTAGGATTACTGTGCCAGTAAGTTTGCAGCTGTTGGCTTTCACGAGTCCCTCACCCATGAGCTGCTGACTGAGGATGACTGGGACGGCGTGAAGACCACGCTGGTCTGCCCCTATCTGGTGGACACAGGGATGTTCGAAGGCTGCAGGATAAGGTATGTTCTCTCCACATGCACGTGTCCACATTTCATAGAAATGTGGAATAAAGGAACAAAAGCATTACTACAAGTTTATACTGTGCTATTTAGCTCCTCCTGATAAAGTCAGCTCTCAGGTTTTTGGTGTAACCTCCACAATGTTGATTTGTGTTTGTTGTAACAGTTTCACCTTCAGTGCCATGCCAGATCACCTTAAAATCCCTCCTGACACCCCCAGTTTTTCTATTTATTTCTAATGGATATGCAATTGTCCAAAAAAAAGGACCCAGGCCAAATTTCGAGTTAACGTCAGAGGGTAACAAAAAACTTTGCGAACTAAGGTCTAACTAAAATGTTGTAAACTGAATCTTTAACATGAAGTTTAGTTTAATGCAGTCTGTACTGAATGTGTCTGGAGCATGTGTGCATGGTAAACATTTGGAGAAAAAAACTAAGGGCTCATGTCTTATGGCAGCTTCCTCCTGATATAGCACAGAATGACCAGACAGGTCTGTCTGTGCCCTTGCTAAGCCCGGAGGACGTTAAACCCTTGTCTGCTCTCCACAGGGAAGAAGCAGAGTTGGTTCTGACAGCTCTGGAACCTGGTTACTGCGTGAAGCAGGCAATGAATGCCATTCTCATCGACCAACCCCTTGTTTGCATCCCAAGAATTACTTATATCCCCTTCATTGCTCGGGCGTGAGTACCACAACAAACTCTCTCTCTCTCGCACACACACAAAGACACACATGCACCCAACAAACACAAAAACATCTACTTTTATGGACATGCATGTGGGATTAAGGACAGTCTTATATGTTCAAATATGTGGCCTGTGCCTGTGACCCTGTGCCAAGGCCACAATAAAAGACAGAGGTTGGATATAAAACTTAATAGTTTACAACATTAATTACAAATACACAAAAAAACAATGAGATGGGTCCAAGTTAGTCATCTGTAATGCATGCATGTTTTGAGGAGTGAAATGTTCTGAGCTCTGTGTTGGTTGTATCAAAAAGATGGCCATACACTTAAGCAGCATGCATGTAAAGCAGCAGGAGAGGTGGGAGTCTTTTAAGTTCCTCAGTCACATAAATGTATGTGCAGCCAGGGGTAAGAGCAATTCTATTCTATAAGAATAATAACTGCAATCAGAGATGACAACCTGGCCCCCCCTACTGGGCGGACAGACCGACACACAGGCAGACAGACAGACACACAGGGTCATTGCAATACCTGGTCAATCCCCTCCGGGGAGCAGGTAATAATAACAGTCATAATCATAATCATAATCATAATTATAATCATAACAATAATATGAGGCCCCAAATGTGGCCCCAAATTTGTGTTCTTTCATAAGGTCCAGAATTTTAAGTGGCATCGGTTCACAGCTCATCGGCAATTAGGTGCTGAACTTCAGGCCTCTGGCAAACCTGCAGATAGTTGGACCCAATGACCCAAACACTAGCACGAGGCCTTGCGGGCCCTGATAAATGACCCAAAGACTCGCACGAGGCCTTGCAGGCCCTGATAAATGACCCAAAGACTAGCACGAGGCCTTGTGAGCCCTGACAGTGTTAAGTGTCCCGTCCTCCTGTTCCGTTGGTGTCCTTCCATTACGCCATTTTAGCACTTCTCTACACTCTACCCGCTTTTTGTGCGTTTTCGTTAGAGGTTGTGCCTGGTCCTATTTTTAGTACCCGCTTTATTATATATGTCTGACATCTCTATTCCCTCTAGGCTGCTTCCATGGGACGCCAACGTGGCCACGTATCGCTTCCTGGGCTCGGATAAGTGCATGCACCCCTTCATTGAGACCATGAAGAGCAAGGCAGCCAACGGAGCCATCAAAGCAGCATAGTCACCACAAACAAGACGCAAGCAACCCCAACAGTCACACAGTCACTTCAGTAACAGTCAGGTTCAGTCATGTCCAGGTTACAACTGGACAGTGTAATTTCTAACAAGATACAGATTTAGTTTTGTGTTATTGAAATAATATTTCTTCTGTTAACTTTATTGAGACACAGCCTGCGAGGACCTGACATGGGCACTAGTGTATGGTGTATATATTTCCAAATCATCTGTTAGATCACGTGTCTTCCAAAACACAACACTCCAGAATTGATCTTTGTATGTCAAAGCCCTGAAGCAACTTGAACATAAATGCCCCATCAACCATTGAGTATGGGCGCTCCAAGTCTGTCATGCCCTTTATTCCCCTTTGGACTAACTGGCTCATAGTCCATCTCTGGGATTTGCTATGCACTTAGGTTTAGGTAAAAACCTTTGCACTGAGTCGGTCACCAACCACTGGCTTGGCTCAGTCAACAATGGGTTCAGCTAGAAACCTGAGTGGCATAGCAGCACTAAGAGGGACTGGGACTCATTACTACTCAGCAATTAAGTCAGTGGCTTACACGTGTTTCTGTCATTGGCCACTTAAAACAAAACCATGTATTTCTATGAAATAAACACAACAGATGTTATTATACCTGCTGTGAGTGTTCATGAAAGAAGCTAAAAGTGCACTTTGTACAAACTTACTCGCTCACACACATGCACACACACACACCTAAATGAGACTGTCTAACAAATCCAGAACTTATTATCTAAAAATAAAAAAATCTTTACAACTAATATATTACTATACCATAAACTAATAATACTAAAATATTCTTTACAACTGCATGCATTCACAACAACCTATGTTCACAACAACCAATGTTCACAAAGCTCAGAGGTTGAGTATGAGTTTGTTCCAGCATGACAGCATGTAAATAAGGACTGAGGCAGAGTTTGACTGTGTGCCACCATGACACTGTTTTAATAAGGAGTGAGGCATCACGAGGAGCGCTCGTTTGTTACACTGAGGAGATGGGAGGTGTGTCACTTGACTGATGACCACAGCAGACACACACATCACACACAAGCAAACAAACAGCCATACTTTACAATCATTTCCACACACACCACATACACCTTCACGCGTTAACACAAAGAAAGGGGACGACACCACAGGACGTCACCATACACGCACACCCACACACACATACACACACACACACACACACACATACACACGCTACACTGAAATTCACAATATCCCATCCTATTCCCACATCAATGTAGGGCAGATGTGAGGAAGAGAGGGAGAGAGGGAGAGAGAGAGAGAGAGAGAGAGAGAGAGAGAGAAAGAGAGACAGAGAGCAAAAGAGAGAAATAAAGAGAAATGGATAAAAGAATAAGGAGATGGGTGAAAACAATAAAAAGTGGAGATGGACAGAGAGAGAATATAAAAGAAAGCAGGAAAGAAAGAATGGACAGAGAAGTAGAAAGAAAGAAATAAAGAATGAGAGAAAGGGGCAGAGGGAAAGGGGGAAGGAGAAAGCAGGAAACGGCTGAGGAGAAATGGAGACCCTTTTCAGACCTATAATACATGGCAATGAGTATTATTAACAATGTGGACTTAGTTCTGGCAACCACGAGCACTGGAGAAAACCCAAGTTACAGAAATGTTCGAGCAAGATCCATCATATCCTGCTATGGTGTGTCCCCAGAATTATAGACGTCTTAACTGTCTAGGCATCTCAAATTTGTCTTCACAAGACTGGTACACATATGAAGAAAACAAATTTGATGAACAAAACAAACTTAATAATCTCTATGCTTAGAAACTCATCCACATTCTACCGTTCTGAGTGCATTTTAAACACAAATCTGTCCACCAGCTCTGTTGATATGATAAAACTTTTTATCAAGATTTTTTTCTTGCTTTTTCTTTTATCCTTTCCGTGCAAATAAATAGAACAATTCATATAGACGCAGACAGGGACATCCAGTTGATGGCGAACACCTTTGAAACTTGTCGTATTTACAAGAACAATACAGAAACTCCCAATTCGAGCGTCTCGTTACTGGTCTGACTGGCTCTCTGTGTCTGGGTTTTGTCCAGTGCTCAAGGCGTGGTGTGGCTGGCTGGGCGCGTCTGTCTACACTCTACACGGTGCCGTCCAGGGTCTGCACCATGGGGCTGGAGCTGGTCGCCTTCAGCAGCGTGTCCGTCTCCAGGTCCTGTTTGGCACACCTGCCACCACACAGAAACAGCCACAACAAAACGTTCATTAGAACACACTGACTGCACATGAAGGCTAAACATGTAATAGATTCGCCATTTGAACTGTTGCAATTAGCTCGCTGTAAAGGCTACAATTAATCACACAGCTTACAACTCTTGGTGCAACTATGATGTTTATATTCATATCCATCCTTCTTGCGTGACAGACAGTAAAGCTCACCTATCAGCAGCTCTGTGCCCCTCATGCACTAGGCAGACGGACCAATCAGAAGTCAATTTGCAATACTGTGCTACAGCTTAACTTTGAAAACGAAAGCTTAACTTTGTCAAAAATAAAAAATAAAAATAGGGTAGCCTAGAAAGAAACATTTTTGCCTGACGAAGACTCACTGGGTCAGGACATTGCAGTCAACAAGACACTGAGAGCTAGACATTTCATTCTCCTGCACCCGGCCTAAATGTAGGTTGGATGTATTTGCAGTTACTCTCCTGAACTTCGTGTGGCCTAGAAAGTGAGGATTTCTGCCCACATTAGTTCCTACACAAGCGGAGAGACTCACCCCGAGATCGGCCCGTTTCCTGTTCGCTCGTGCGGCTGCAGGTCCAGCTCTGAGAGAAGCTTGAGGATGTTCAGAGCAGCCTGAGAAGATGGAGAAGCATATCATCATTTACAAAGACACAGCATCATGTACAGGAAGGACAGAGTGCAGCACTACCTTACAAAATGTATCAAATTCACTGCGGACAACCAGTGTCCCAAGCAATGGCACTACTGGTCGCTTGCATGCAGTTTAGACATGATTTAGCTGTAAGCGATTCGCTACAGTAGCACATATGCAAAGCTACTATAATAAGGATACACAATGGTCATAAAACACCAGTAAACCCCTACATTTTTCAACATGCAGTTGAATCATACAAAAACTAAAAATGTTTTGTAAAATTATAATATTTTTCATACTATAAAAACATCATGCGAGAGGTGAGCTTTTGGTTGCAGGCTTGGCGGTGTGGTGCTGTAACTGACCATATCGTGACAGGACTCCACGTCTTTGCCGATGCCATGGCTGATGAGTGGGGGCTGGGAGGAGCAGTTGATTAGAGACACATACTCATTCTTGTTGTTTTTGGGGAAATCCTTGTATTCTACCTGTAATACCAGACATGAAGTATCACTTAATTAATGTCACTACCACAGAAGTCTTTGTATGCTACATGTAATACCAGACATAAGACATCAATGACATAAATAGATACTTATTTGTCTTAGTCTTATGAAGGTTGCTGTATTTTACCTACAGAGGCACACACGAAATATATCTTCACTGTCACTACCACATACTCATGGAGTTCTTACAGAAGTACTGGTATTCTGCCTTTTACTGCAGGCAGTAGACTTCACTTAATCAATGTCACAATTACATGCTCAGTTTCACTGTTCTCAGGCAGCTCATTATATTCTATCTATAAAAGCAGGCATGATATATCACTTTACCAGTGTCACTACCACCATTTTGTGTTGCTGGAAAATTCCAGGTACAGAGACAGCTCAGTCCAGGTACAGAGACAGACAGTTGCTCATATCGTTCATGACATGACACATTAGAACGGTCAATCATACTTTTTAATTTAACGGATGTTAGCAAATCTACACGTTCTACAAGTACACGTTTGGTTACTGCCAGACGGTGTTATTGTTCATTACCATGAAGTAGCTAGATTTTAACTTCTATTTTTCGCTCTGGTCGCCCAAGATGCTTCGCTGACAGTGAATTCTACGGAGAGACAGCGAATTCGGCCGCAAGAGTAAATTTGCTGTCTCTCCATAGACAGATAATGACTTCCTGTGCTGTGGTAGCTAAAGTCGCTCTTGGTTTGAACACACAGTTACTGAAGTCTGAAATCGTACATTTGAACATTTGAAGGGCAATTCTGTGCACACACAGTAACCAAAAGAATCTATCCATTTAAAAGGCAACCTATTACAAGTGAAATTATATATATATATATATTTATGAAAAGCTTAACTTGTTGATTAGTGTGCATGCTCAAATTGTTACTGTTATGGTTATAACAGTTACCAAATGCAGTGTGTGGTATGGTATGGTAGCTCACTTATTCAGTCATATCAAACATCACCTTATCAATATAGAATAAGTAGTGTGCAAGTAAGACTTAGATTATGATCATAATCTTTCCTAGATTTCCTTCCATAAACAGGGTGTGTACATGCATGTGAGTGCTATTTACAGCCCAAGTACACAGTCCAGGCAGAGCAAACGTATGACCTCTGCACTGAGGAGTGAAAGGTGAAAACGTGCACATCTGTATCTGTGCAGTCCAGTAGGTTCTACCCAGCAGCCAGGTATGTCAGCTCTTGCCTGTGTGTGTCTATGGGCCTACTAAAAGCCAGATATGACAGCTGCTCAGACAGATTCATACTGATGACTCTAATGTGCATGTGTGTGCATGTGTGTGTATGTGTGTGTCGGTGACCCTACCTGCAGGCCCTGCACAGTGGCCACGTAGCAGTGTGTGTGTGTGTGTGTGTGTGTGTGTGTGTGTGTGTGTGTGTGTGTGTGTGTGGGGGCCCTACCTGCCGGCCCTGCACAGAGGCCAGGTAGCCGTGTGTGTGTATGTGTATGTGTGTATGTGTGTGTGTGCATGTATGTGTTTGTGTGTGTGCGCGCGTGTGTCGCCCTACCTGCAGGCTCTGCACAGAGGCCAGGTAGCCGTGTGTGTGTGTGTGTGTGTATATGTACAGAGTGTGTGTGTGTGTGTGTGTGTGTGTGTGTGTGTGTGTGTGTGCGCACGTGTCGCCCTACCTGCAGGCCCTGCACAGAGGCCAGGTAGCCGTGTGTCTGTGTGTGTGTGTGTGTGTGTGTGTCTGTGTTTGTGTATGTGTCACCCTACCTGCAGGACCTTCACAGAGGCCAGGTAGCCGTGTGTGTGTGTGTGTGTGTGTGTGTGTGTGTCTGTGTCACCCTACCTGCAGGCCCTTCACAGAGGCCAGGTAGCCATGTGTGTGTGTGTTTGTGTGTGTTTGTGTGTCTCTACCAGCAGGCCCTGCACAGAGGCCAGGTAGCCGTGTGTGTGTGTGTGTGTGTGTGTGTGTGTGTGTGTGTGTGTGTGTGTATGTGTATGTGTGTGTTGCCCTACCTGCAGGCACTGCACAGAGGCCAGGTAGCCATGTGTGTGTGTGTGTGTGTGTGTGTGTGGGTGTGTGTGTGTGCGTTTGTGTGTGTTTGTGTGTCTCTACCTGCAGGCCCTGCACAGAGGCCAGGTAGCCATGTGTGTGTGTGTGTGTGTGTGTGTGTGGGTGTGTGTGTGTGTGTGTGGGGGGGGGCCCTACCTGCAGGCCCTGCACAGAGGCCAGGTAGCCGTGCGCACGTACGTGCGTGTGTGTGTGTGTGTGTGTGTGTGTGTGTGTGTGTGTGTGTATGTGTATGTGTGTGTCGCCCTACCTGCAGGCCCTGCACAGAGGCCAGGTAGCCGTGCGCACATACGTGCGTGTGTGTGTGTGTGTGTGTGTGTGTGTGTGTGTGTGTGTGTGTGTGTGTGTGTGTGTCGCCCTACCTGCAGGCCCTGCACAGAGGCCAGGTAGCCCAGCTGTTCGGAGGGTCGTGTGAGGGGGCCGTGGGGGATCAGGGCCAGGCTGTTGCTGCCCTTCAGCACGCTCTCGGCGGTGAGGGACGTGCCGGCGTACAGGAGCTCGTTGGCGATCAGGGCCGTCAGGGTGGTCTTTGCCGGGTTGGCCGGCGCCTGCCGCCCGTAGTCCTGCACGTGTGGCCCCTGGCTGGCCCCGACCGCCTGCGCCACCTCAGGCACCATAGGCAGGATGCCTGCCGGCAGCTGGGAGTGGTTGAGGAAGGGCAGCCGGTAGTCTTCCTCCTTTTGAACTGTGAGCCAGATGAGGGTAAAGGAGTGTAGGAGAACGAGTCATGTATTGATAAAAATGTATATATATATTTTACTGGTGTCCAACCACCAAGCCCTTGTTTTGTGGTTTCTTTGTGAATGTAGACACCCACCTCTTATAATTAAAAATGTTCTGGGACATTTTTCCATTCTAATTTTATTAACTTAAGCGAGGAGTGTATAGTACAGAATGTAAAAAGACTGTTATGTAACAAAGCAATACACAAGCAATCTGTCTGCCAGCCAACTATTCAGCTAGCAATTCAACTAACCACCGTTTGCTAAGCAATTTGTGGCTGTGGCTAGAGGTCATCTTCCGCTTGTTGGGGAAGTGTGGGAAGTGTGACAGACAAGAGGCAGGATTAACCCTTAAAATGCTGTCAAACAGAGCACTTTGCCACGCCCCCTTAGAGAAGCGTTGACAAGACCTGTAGTTTTTTATTCTTTTGTCAGTTTGTTCCCAAAATGCCACAGTGACTTCTCTGAGGAACACTAAGGACCATGACAATTGTATATGACCATGACTAAGTATAGGTCAATAAGCACAGGTAACACACAGAGAACCTACAGTAAGCACATGCTGTTAAAATTGACATGAATTTCAGAAACAATTCTTTTATTGTGTCTATTCATGTGTCCTGACACCTCTTAAAAACAACTGCGGCGAGAAATTCCGGGGAAGTTTTCTTAAAATAGGACCTTGCTTGTGACCTTTGCCCCCTCCAGCGACAGGCCAAGCCAGTGTGACAACAAGGACTTGCCCTCACCCCGGCAGACAGAAAAACACATGCTTATTCTGGACTACATAAAATGTCCATCACCTAACAATCACGATGGGAGTATGCCTTAGCAAGGCCGGCAATGCCAATGCTACATTACTCCTTTAGTCAACGCTAATGAGGCTCCATCTTGCCTCAACCAATTTTTTTGGATTCCAAACAGTGAACAGAGGGAGAGCTGTGTTGCTCGGTACAGCTGAGAGCAATAACTCTGAACTATTTTAAGTATGCATGTTGCATTCAAGTAGCAATTGGTCTTTCTAAAATTTACACCAGGCATCCACCCTCCACAAAGTCAGCATAAGCCTATGGAGAGTAGCCAGACTCTTTGGACAAAAGGAATGAAACTGAAAGAGTCCGGTTCACTAGGTTAAGTATGCCGCTGAATGAGGTTGATATGAAACTCACCCATGCCTCCCTCATCAGCCGAGCTGGGCTCAAAGAAGGTCACTTTGCGGCCGTCTCCTGGCTTCTTCAAGGGAGGCTTGAACAAGAGAAGACACACAGAATTAAGTCACGCAGCTACATGAAACAACTACATGGATCCACATCCAGTCATATCCTTGTGCACAAGACTTTCGAGTAACTGCGGACTGAAGCTTTGTGTATACTCGCTGTGTCTGTCATGGCATGCAACATGGTGAGGTCACCGATGCGCCCGACCCTGTCATGCTGGTGCTCAACAGACATGTCAATCTTCTCCTCATCAGAGGTGTCATTATGCCACCGTAGCTAAACAGTTCGGAAAACCTTGCGTTTCAGAGGAATGAAACATGACTGAATTGCAGGTTAACATCTTGATTTGGGAATTAAAATGAATAAATCCCTCGGGTCAGGCCCGGGTGTGTGTATTCATTGTGTTTCCAGCAGTATAAGCCTATGTCGAATGATTTTCATCAGGAAAGTAAGTATAAGTGATGGTGGGACGATAGGTTAAGGCAAAATAAGCTAGCATAATGAACAAATTACAGGCTTGTACCTGTGTTGGTTTGTGGATAAAACTGAATAAATCCTAAAAGTTAACTTAAAACTTAAAACACACTGTACGTCTTTGGATTTGTTTTGATTGAGCCACTGTGCCGATGTTGCGCGACAGTTACAAAATCTGGTGTGCACAACTTCCCGACAAAAATCTGCACGCACTGACAGACTGCACACACTGACAATCTTAAATGTGTATATTTATTATAACAAAACATTCATTAGCATATATTCAACAGCATATATTCCAAATATTACTAGGTCTGTATGTGCAGATATGTGGGTGTGCTACCTTTTCTTCGGTCTTAAGGGCAGGCTTGGGTGGCTGTGGTTGAGGCACTTTGAACCCCAGAAACTCCAGCATCTTCTCAGCAGCGTTGCGCTTGGCCACCTTCTTACTGGGCCCCATGCCCTCCGCACTCTGACCCCCCACAGACACCTGGGGGAGCAGGACAGCACAATTACACATTCAGGTGGCGTTCCCACAATCACACTTTCTTGCCTCCAAAAAGCGAAACGCGCTGCTAAGTATTCCAATATCTCAGCATTTCAAAAATTTTGCTGGAGATGCTATGGTTTGTTGTTCTTACTATGCTATGTACAGTCCTCCCTTTTTTTCTGTTGAGGTCGAGGTTTATACACAGTGTTGCCTCTGTAGTACATGACTCATTCCAAGCCGTACATTACCATATTTAAAAATGTGTTTACAGCAAGTGTATGTTTTTTTTGTTAGTGTATTTTACATCTTTTGCAGGGGAGGGTGGTGTAATGTAGTTGCTTTTTGAGCTGAAATATAATTTTGTTGAAGACTGCATCTTTACAAGTGTCTCCAGTTGTTATTAAACAAACAAACATATGAAGCTAAAGAGGTTACAAGAATTGGCCTCCCACCTTCATGATGAACTCCCGGCGTCGAGGCAGGCCTCTCTCTGTGACCAGGATGTACTCGGGCTCCTTCTCCTTCTTGGCCTGCTGGATCTGAGCCAGCCGGCTGATGGGGTTCATGCCCTGCCCGTACTCTGGACTCGTCTGCAGCTGGAGGACGCAACACAGGAGCAACATAACTCAAACACACAGAACACTTTAACTAAACTCTACTAGCGCTATGCTGCATTATTCCCACGAGCCCTACATAAGCCCTTGCAGTTCTAGAAAACGCACTTCAACACACACACACACACAAACACACACGTACACACACACACAAAATGTTGTGTTCCTTTTACTACCGGTTTTACTGTAACCATTAGCTTTGTACAACTAAATCAATATTTCAAACCATTAGAGAACACTCTTCCTTGACCATTAAGTCTATAAATCAAAACCTTCTTATAAAACAACCCCCCCCCCTTCATGAGAGCAAAAAAAAGGGAGCCTCACATCTGTGCTGACCTTCACGATGGACTTGGCTTTCTTCTTGATGCGGGGTGGGGTCTTCTCCGTGCTGGGCAGCGGGGGCAGGCGACGGAGCTCGTCCAGCACTGCCGTGGCCGCCAGCTTTTTGGCAATCTTCTTGCTCTTGCCCTCCCCCTCGCCCGCAAACTCCCCAACCGTGACCCGCACCACAAAGCTTTTCATGTGTGGAGGGCCCACCTCCTTCAGTACCTGAGGACAACCACACACAAAGTGAAGAGTGGCCAATGGACATCATGGTGTAAGTGCTTAGATGATGTTGAAGTAAACAAAACCATCATTCAATATCCAAGGAGTTCATTTGACTTGTTAATTTCCATGTTTACCTCTCTGACAGAATGTTCATGTATTACCAAAAAGTTTAAAGGCGTATTGTGTTGTTTACAAAGCCCTTAATAGCATAGATTTAGACATTTTGACAATTTTTCTGTTTCTGTTTTTCTGTTTCAATTTATCTGTGCACATTGCTAAGAGTCTGCTCACTGATACAATTAAGGCTAGTATTGACTGCTAAGCAATCTATATCATCTTCACTTGATTACTTCTACTCTTCTCACCAAAAATTAGTCAGTCAGTCAGTCCCTCACTCACGAGCCCATTTCCCTCCTTCGCCATTAAAGACCCTACCCTGGCTATAAGCCTGCCTATACACTTCGGCTTAATTATTTTCTCCCTACAGTGGTAGTCTGGGTTTGCTTCCATTCACATGGTTGACTCTGGTAGAACCTTTACCGGACCAATCAGCAAACAAAGTGTTCATAAGCAATGATGTCGACTTTGTGTGCAACATTTGATTTGTAGTGCGCAGGCAGGCTTATAGCCAGGCTAATTGCATACGTCACAACCAAATGTTACCGAGTGGTAAAGGCAGATTCAAATGTTTTAAACTTAAGCATAGTCTACACCTTCAGGAAGCAAACATTTCTCAGTACAGCAAAGCCAGACCCTCTGTATGCAATGAAGTGCAGTATGAGGGACTGTTTTACCAGGCTATGAAGGGCCTACCTCAAAGTTGACTTGCATGTTGCGCTTGAGGGCGATCTCAAACACCTGGCTGATCTCAGACTTATTGAGGTTTTCTTCTGTAGGGTCCTCGTCCCTCTGTGGACAGAACACGATCACTCAGGGAACATACACAGATAAACACAGACAGGTTCAAGGGCACATCGGGGCTCATTCACACCAAACACTCTGCGTATTCGGCGCGTGGCCGTATTCTGAGCGTATTCTGTCCGTATTCATTTAGAATGCACGTTGGCAGATGAGACCATTCCCACCGCAACCGTGTTCTGAGCGTATTCTGAGCGTGGACTGCAGCTAGAAAATAGAAACCGAGTCTATTTTTCTGCGCGTATTCTGCGCGTATTCAGCCAAAATTCCATTGAAAGCTATAGGCACCGCTGTACAATTCATGTCAACTATGCTATCAATGCATGTGTTGACACAGGGAATACCTCAAAAACCTAGCGACTGTCTGCAAAATATTACCACTTGCTTACAACTGCATGAAACAAACGCTGGAAAGCTATCAATATTGGGGTTATCATATCAGATCTGCACTACAAGGGCATTGACTATCCTGAACACACACACACCGAAATACCTTTGAAGTTGTCACGCTGTCCAGTAAAACATGTTGTAGGTAATAGTGGTGGAGCTTTTATGTTCTTAATAGGAAGAAGCAAGATATCGCTTTAGATTTCTTCGTCGGAGTATTCTTAATGCAAGAAGAGCCTCAATCGGTCTTCTGTCGACCACTCGAGCTATAAAAAAATAGTAACCTCGTTGTTGTCATTCAGTGTTTCCTACTTGGTTTGATAAATCTAGTCAACAAGCCACTAGGCAAAACCAAGGTCCATAAGTCACTACATTTAATAATTTATTTACCCGATGTAGGCAAAGTGACTGTTGGCAAAGAGGAAGGCTATAGTTTATCATAACTTTATGGAAGGGGTTAAAACGCGTTCGCTTTTCTTGTACCGGGAGTGAATAAAGGCTTTGACAATGATCAGCCTACATGATTTAGAACGATGTCAAATATTCCACTGGTCTTATCAAAGTGTCAAGTTGCACTATAGGTGCAGTGCTGCTTTCTAAACAACGTTTAAAGTAAGGAAATAAAACCAGAGAAACACATATTGTGTTTACTAAAGTGTGAGATAGGGAAACATGGCTATGTGCACCTAAAGACATTGGCCAAGTGCATTTAAAGACGGGGCTTCCCGCTCCCGCGCTGAATACGCTGACATGTCCGGTGTGAATGGTCATACGCTCAGAATACGCCCACGCGCTGTATACGCCTACGCGCTGAATACGCTCAAGGCGGTGTGAATGAGCCCTGAGCCCTGACATGTCCGGTGTGAATGGTCATACGCTCAGAATACGCCCACGCGCTGAATACGCCTACGCGCTGAATACGCTCAAGGCGGTGTGAATGAGCCCTTATATGGCAATCTATTGCTTCTGACAACCCCTGAATACTCAAAATGCACACAACTCAGTTTAGTAAGACTATGGAAACACTTTGTGGTCTCCACAAAGCATAACATAATAAACTGCATCTACACAGTGCCCTTACAAGCATTTTTCTTTATAGCGGCACTTCATTTCACCTAATTATTATTATTATATTATTTTACCTATATCTATTCTGGCAAATAATGAAACATCATTTGCAAGGAGAAAGAAGTGAGCTACATTTTTTTTTTTTATTCCAGAAGCCAAACCCTCATAAGGTTTTTAGAGTCCCTGCTCTGTAAATAGGAAATAAACAAAGTGTCTGCCAAAACAAAGCCACAAGTGATCACAGCTAATCAACAGAGTGGTTCAACAAGGGAGAAATATAATTACACCTATGAGTTCATTACTTATTAAATAAAGACAAATCCCTTTGCAGAAACAAAAGTGTGTGCACCTACTCAGAATTATTTTATTGTAAGCTACTTTTTGGGTCTGCATTTTGTCACTTTTCTACTCAACAGTCTTCGCTATGCATGCTTAGGTAATGACAGTATCTGAATGAACTGAATTTATTAGCAGTTAATCAGAGGCGGTGCTATAATGTACTGTAGCCTTGCCCACTAGTCATTACACCGGTGCAGGAACACAGAACGAAGACATTACACAGACTGTAGACAAATATGACACTGATGACTTGAGGTAAAGCTGTATTTATGTTTAAGGTCCCTCTGTGACGTGCTGACTGAGCCAGTGGGCTCATTCGCCTTGGCTCGCTGGATGGCTGGCTGGCTGGCTGGCTCAAACAAGATTGGACGAGATTCGCCGGCGGACAGGCTGCAAATTGACCAAGCAGCTGGTTTAATTTTTGTTGCTCCCATAAGGTTAGCACTGTGACATTTAAACAACATTATGCCAACTGCTTTCCGATTTCACAGTCTGTTATCTGCCAACAAATCTCGTTCTCATTTGACATCTTGTTAGGCCAGCCAGCTATAAGAGAGGCGATGTGGAATGAGCCCAGTGTGAGAGAAGCAGCAGGGGACGGCGGAGCTGACCTCTGGTAGCTGCTGGAGCAGCGGCTCCTTGTGCAGGCTCTTCAGGGCCTTGGCGGCGGCGTCGTGCTTGGCGGCCTGCCGCGTGCGGCCCTTGCCGAAGAACTGCTGCCCCCCGATGGACAGCTCCATGTGGTACACCACGGGACCCACCGGCGGAAATGGGTAGTAGTACCTCCACGAGGAAGAGAGAAGCAGGACAATCACACAAACTGGCCAACACTATCAGAAAATATTCATGTCCTAATCTGCTCTTTCTATGTGCCCATAATATGCATGTCTTTATCTGGTGTGCTATAGATGTCCTAAATGTCTGATGTTTTTAAATTCTAATGTGCCTTTGCAAAGCGAGACAGGAAAATGTAGAGGGTGAATTTCCCTAAGAGGCCAATAAACAAACAAATAAACTGATATCAAAAATACAGTAAATAATGGTCAACTAACTGTCTGACAGAATACTACCCTGGAGATGGACTAAACATCCAAAATAGCTTTAGTGGCTGAAGGATGACCACTACTGTTTAAAGTCAAGTTAATTTATCTAGTGCCATAACTGTGGCAGGGCTAAATGTGATCTGAAAGTGCCTGAAGAACACAGAAGAGCTTTGGATCAGACAGAGGTGACGAGAACAAAGTTATGGAGGTAAAGGCTGAGGTGGTAGAGGGAGAGAGGGGAAGTAAAGTGACGTTACTGTTGCATGGAGCGGGCGTAGGGCGCTGGGGGCCTGATGCTGTAGTTGAAGCTGGGTCGCATGGGGGGGTAGGGGTCTATAGGCTTGTAGATGGGCTTTTTTCCAAGCTTCATACACAGTGCATTCAATTCCACGGTGTGTGTGAGGCTGTCTGCTCACAAACAGGTGCGCATACATACACAAACACAAACACACACACACACACGTTACAAAATCAGCACAAACACCACTTTCAGGATAAAAAAGACCAGGTGTACATAATGTACAGAAGGATTTATAGTACCAGGTAGCTTTGACCCATTTATACTACAGCACCTCCATCCATATTCTTGCAAACTCAATACTAAATACACATGCAATATACAGTGGAGGAAATAAGTATTTGATCCCTTGCTGATTTTGTAAGTTTGCCCACTGACAAACAAATGAACAGTCTATAATTTTAATGGTAGGCTTATTTTAACATTGAGAGATAGAATATCAAAAAGAAAATCCAGAAAATCACATTATAGAAAATATATTAATTGATCTGATTAATAAAGTATTTGATCCCCTACCAACCATTAAGAATTCTAGCTCCCACAGACCAGTTAGGCACTCCTAATCAACTTGTCACCTGAATTAAAGATGCCTGTTTTAACTAGTTACCTATATAAAAGACATCTGTCCACAGAATCAGTGAATCAATCAGACTCCAAACTCTCCAACATGGGAAAGACCAAAGCGCTGTCAAAGGATGTCAAGGACAAGATTGTAGACCTGCACAAGGGTGGAATGGGCTGCAAAACCATAAGCAAGATGCTCTGTGTTAAGGAGACAACTGTTAGTGCAATTGTTCAAAAATTGTAGAAATACAAAATGACCATTTACCGACCTTGGTCTGGGGCTCCAAACAAGATCTCACCTCGTGGAGTTTCAATGATCATGAGAACAGTGAGAAATCAGTCTAGAACTACACTGCAGGAGCTAGTCAATGATCTCAAAGCAGCTGGGACCACAGTCACCAAGAAAACCATTGGTAACACTTTACACCGCAATGGATTAAAATCCTGCAGTACTCGCAAGGTCCCCCTGCTTAAGAAAGCACATGTACAGGCCTGGCTGAAGTTTGCCAATGAACACCTGAATGTTTTAGAGAGTGATTGGGAGAAGGTGCTGTGGTCAGATGAGACCAAAATAGAGCTTTTTGGCATTAACTCAACTCACCGTGTGTGGAGGAAGAGAAATGCTGCCTATGACCCCAAGAACACCATCCCCACCGTCAAGCATGGAGGTGGACACATCATGCTTTGGGGGTGTTTTCCTGCCAAGGGCACAGGACAACTTCACCGCATCAACAGGAGGATGGACGGAGCCATGTACCGTAAAATCCTGAGTGACAACTTCCTTCCCTCCTCCAGGAAGTTGAAAATGGGTCATGGATGAGTCTTCCAACATGACAATGACCCAAAACATACAGCCAAGGCAACAACGGAGTGGCTCAATAAGAAGCACATTAAGGTCATGGAGTGGCCCAGCTAGTCTCCAGACCTTAACCCTATAGAAAACCAATGGAGGGAGCTGAAGCTCCAAGTTGCCAAGCAACAGCCACAAAACCGCAATGATTTAAAGATGATCTGCAAAGAAGAGTGGACCAAAAGTCCTTCTGATATGTGCGCAAACCTTATCATTAACTATAAGAAACGTCTGACCTCTGTTTTTGCAAACAAGGGTTTTGCCACCAAGTACTAAGTCTTCTTTGGCTAGAGGGTTCAAATACTTATTTCAGTTTTTTTTTTTTTTTTCAAAGTTATTTTCTGGATTTTCTTTTTGATGTTCTATCTCTCACTGTTAAAATAAACCTACCATAAATAATGACACTGTTTATTTCTTTGTAAGTATACAAACTTACAAAATCAGCAAGGGATCAAATACTTGTTTCCTCCACTGTATACAGCAGTTTCTAATATGAGTAGTACCCATGTTATACTTAATCGCTCTATTTTATATACTGTGGCAGTGTCAAAGCATATGATGCTAAATGTTGACCAAATACAAACATGCCTCTGGTGTGAAGAGAGTCACCACTGCTTTGAGCGACGGGCACTGACCTGAGTTTTTGCCTGGGTGTCGGGGGGATCGCTGGGTGGGCTTGGGCAGGGTGGACTGGCTCAGGGCACAGGAAGCTGCAAGGTGCTGGGCCTTCTTTATACTGGTCCCCTCGGCGTCCCAGTGTTGGTCTCCCAGTGTCAAGCGCACCGAGAATATCTGCATGGAAGAGACAAGAGAACAAGTAAGACAGAGTGGGAGGCGACTGTTTAAAAGTGATGAAAGGACATTAGCTGGACTTTGGCCATGTTCAGAACTATTAGAAATGTTAACAAAAATAACACCTCAAGAGAAAAGCAAAGACAAACCTTGAGACCATGAGTCCCTGAAGCCTGAGGAGTCTAAGGGCTCATTTCCTTCAAACACTCTAAGTGTACAGCGTGTGCCCGTTTTCTGTCCGTATTCGTTTAGAATGCAACAGATTAACTGATTAGACCATTTCCACCTCACGTGTGATCTGAGCATATTCTGTCCCTATACAAACATATTGTATACGGATACGCGCTGTCCACGCTCAAGTCGGTGTGAATGAGGCCTAAGCCATGAGTGTGTTTCTATGTGTATGGAAGGGGCGTTCTGACCCACCTTACAGTGCGCTGGTCCTCGCTCACTCAACAGCTTGTACTCAGGCTGAATCTTGTTGTAGCGGGCCAACTCATTCACCAGACACATGGGGGTCTTCTCTTTAGGGTTTGCCATGTTAGAAACTGGAAAAACAGCAGGACAGAAGTATAGTGAAAGTTAGAAAACTTAACAAACTTGCGCAAATCGCACTAAATAGTTTGGTTAGGTTTTTGTATTTAATAGACACTATT
Organism: Coilia nasus; assembly: GCA_027475355.1. Classification (NCBI taxonomy): domain Eukaryota; kingdom Metazoa; phylum Chordata; class Actinopteri; order Clupeiformes; family Engraulidae; genus Coilia; species Coilia nasus. The sequence goes on from CM050211.1 coordinate 32,626,479, forward strand.
ATCCAAAGTAACTGGAATAACAGAAACATTGACATTTGATTTTACAATAAAATAGCTATTCAGTTTTTGCCATCATTTTCACACGTCTCAATACAATCCACTTTCTCAAAACTCGTAAAACAATGTGCTTTACGAAAAAGCATCTAAGCCGATCATTTGCTTCAAAATGCAACACAGCTACCAAACTCTTCACACTTCACCCACTTCTACCTCCATAACTACAACACATTCAGTCGGTCAGCAAGACTACAATGACGCTCAATGTGCAATGACCTAAAAAACACAAACAACTTGAAACAAATCACATTCATCTAGCCGTTGTCCTACACGTTACTGTTTGGCACATGTTACCAAATGATAAATACACACTGTATCAAACTAAGTGACATTTTTGTGTATTTGTACACCTCTGGCATTAGATAAATAAGGTGTACAGGCCTATACAATGGACAAATGAATGATTCTTTGTACCTGGGTAAAGTATGTAAAATAAAATACAAATGGTAATCACAAAACTCAAGTGTTTTGCAGTGATTTTACAACATTTTGTAGTAGTGCAGTATATTTTAGAAAAGAAGATACATTGTATAAATACAATATGCACAATCATGCATACACACACGCACAAAAAAATCACTGCAGAAACACACCTGGATGAACAGTACAACATTACCTTCACCCTGTGCTTACATATATTACATTGTGTTCCACTGCAGAAAAGGTCAACACCCATTACCTGCATCACTTAGAGGTCCTGAAATTACAGGCACTAAAAAAGGAAACACATGTAATATTTGTTGTTACAGTAATGTATGTAAATATAGTTGTCATCTGTATAAGTTGATTGTGGCCCTACACACTGTAATGCTGATCTATGGTGCTGCTGTATTTTGGATAGGCCATGACTTACAGTACACCCATCAGAGTGGTAACGGAATACACAGCAACTTCATCATCAACTTTCTATATGATAATGTTTTGCCCATATAGGCTACACACAAATGTAACCTCTTTGTATATACTTGGTAACAAACTAAAAATTGTAAAAATTGTGATCAATTGGAATTGTGTTAAAGCACTACGAAAGAACACTGTTTGGCTCCTATAGTCTATGGTTGATGCAAAACTGTTAAAGACTTGAAAAAATAGACATGGTATTGAGACAAATGTAAGAATGATTGGTAAAAACTGTAATACTATCGTCACAAACAACAACAGCAATAAAGTGAACTTAATAAGAGAAACCAACTAAAGTTACTTCTTAAGTAAAGTAGTGTAGTGTGCAGTATGTGAAATGATTTAAGACATTTTCGAATAAATATCAGTTTCCCCTTGATGAGACAGACACCTGTCTATGCCCCACACCACTTTTCCTCCCCAAAACTGCTCATGAACCCTTGGATGCTGTCCATCAGTGAAAGGCTCACCCACCTGTAGGGTTGCTGTAGGGGGTGGCCGAGGCAGAGGGTAGGGCAGAGCTCCGCAGGGGGTGGCTGGCACTCTCAGAGGGTAGCGTAGGGGCGGCAGCACACGGGATGCTGAAGCCAGGCTGGGGGGGTGCCGCCATCGCCATGGGCATAGAGCTGCTCAGAGGGTTGCTGGGAGACTGAAACTGAACCTGTGACATACTGGCTGACTGTTGTGGCGGAGTCTAGGCTGCTGTTTGAGGAGTCGTCGAGGCAGGAGCGTAGCAGCACAGCAGCAAGGAAAGGCCACAAGGCAGTGCAAGTGTGGATCTGACGGCAAAGTAGTGTGTCAAGGGGGGCAAGCGAGAAGGGAGAAGGCCTGATAGAGTGAAGCTCTGCCTAGAGGATTAGAAGAAAAGAAACTGTTCTGATTATCCAAAGGACACATATTTTACAGCAGCTCAGCTGCCTCAAGCACAGATAAGTACCTTGCTGCTTGAACAGGCTGTGACATTAGACACCTTCTGGGGTGGAATACTGTTTTTCATGAGTGCTGTCAATGGTACATTCTGTACTGCACTACACTACAATGCATATCCGCTCCCATTTTCGTCCCTTCCAAATAGGACACGAATCTGGGAATAATACTGATGCGGTAGAGAGGTAGTGTTCATCCTAAACTGTTCAAAACTCAGCCCTGCGGACGGTTGCTGTTCATGTCATGAAGAAACAATAAATCTCAGTGTAGGTGAGAAAGACCGTGCTAGTGATAGTAGTAACTAGCATACGTATTGGGGTATTATTTTTACCAACGTGTTATTCGAAGTCCAGTGTCTGGAGATAACGACGATGACCTGCCCACCACCGCCTTTACCATGTAGCATAACAAATCATTTAGCAGATGCTTTTAATTACACCCTTAACATTGCTGCGAGTTCTGACCAGGGAATGAGGAACTTCATGCCCACACAAACAACCAACTGCAGACATATTTCACCGTGAAATAATGTGTACGTTTAACTGTTAAAGGTCCTATCAGCTGTCATTGCAAGTTCCCTTAGTCGGCTTCAAAGCTAAGCTGCATCGAAGACGCGGTGTAGCATTATTGTCTCAAGGTTCGAAGGGGATGTAGACGTGTCTTTCTACTTTCAAGATAATACTGAAACAAACTGACCAATGTTGCATGCATGTTATGACAATTATAAGGGCAGCTGCTAAAATGCAGACAATATAGCAGCTACATGTTTATCCTTAGCTAGTCAGCGTTCACTGCCCGACCAGCTAACCAGACGATTTTAAGAATCCATCTCACGGCTGAATGAATCTCACCTCGAAATGATTTTGGCAGGTCGTATGTTACTCCATTGGTTATACTTTTGAATTAATGTCTGTGTCTCTCCCGTGCGGGGGTACTGCTGCTAATTTTTAATTAAAATATTGTTGAAGAAGTGGCAAGGAAAAGGCAGACAGGGCAAACACTAAAGAGAATGGCCAACTCCGACCGCCCCTTCCAGGAAATGACGTCACCGCCGGGGGGCAACTCTCGAAAAAGAACCGGTCTTAAAGTTACAACACTTCAAGGTAATTATTTTTTTTCTTATTCTTGAAACTGCATTATCCCATCACGTTTTAAATATCTTAAATGCAACGTTTAGACTTGTAAACATAAACACTATATGCAAATCTAAACAAACAAGTTCTTACAAGTTTATCTTATGTTGGCTTTATCTGCAGGTTGGTGAACCCATGCAAGTTTGTGACAAACAGCACCTCAAGAGGTTCGTTTGGGCAAGTATACGAGACAACACATCCAACACATCCGGACATTCCATGACTGCAATAGATAAGAATACAACGTGTTTGCGTTTTCTGAGGTCCACCAGTTTTATTAAATATTTACACATGTCTAGGGAACTATGCAATGACACCAGCTTACTACAGAAGACTGTCAAAACCGTCAAGATGCCTCTCAGACAGTTGATACCAGGTGACAACACAAAACATATTTCATAAGATAATTTATTCTTTACAGTAAAAACAATGTTGAGGTTGTGCATGCACCTTTTTCTTCCCCTTCTCCCGTGGCAGAAACCTGCACTCTGAAAGGACATGTGACATGTGATGTGACTTCTTAAAGCAACCGACACTTGCTGAATGTGCAGAAAGTTAAGGAATCGGTCGCAGTAAAGTCTGAGCAGAGATGTGTCATGGCTTATTTGGGGGGACGGTAGGCGATCTTCCTGCTCTTCAGGACAGACCACCTGTGCCTCTTCATGTAGTACACTAGGGGGATCAAGATGGCCGAACCCATCAGCAGCTAAAGCAGACAGAAATAGGGGAAAAAGTTAGTTGTGATAGAAAACAATACCAGACGACCGCTAGACAGCAGTTCAAAGAGTTCTCCACTATGGGCTGTGTTTCTTTTTTTAACCCATGTTTTTTTCCCCATCATGCGGTTATCCTCATCTGTGTAATTTTAAACTGTAAAGCAACTGAGTACAGAGAAAAGCGGTATTAAAAACAGTGTTATCACTAAAAAAGTAGAATAGCATATTGGCCTGTACATTACTTAAGGCAAAGTTCATAGTTTCGGGTCTAAGGTAAGTCACATGTGGTCTCCATCTCACCTTGAGGCCCATGCGTTTGCGCTGGTCGTGCTCAGGCTCTGCTGCCCAGCGCAGGAAGGTGCACACATCTTTAGCCACCTGGCTCATGGTGGCAGGAGTTCCTGTGAGATGAAAAACAGATAGAAAAGACTGATTAACACCAAAAGTCATCACCACGGCCAGTGTAATCCTCCAAATTCGTACAAGCACTTACTTTTAATTTCTCTGTTACATTGTTTCACACCATACAATACACATGTCTACATCACACTAACAGTAGCAGAGGCAGTTATATGCTGTCTCACAATTTAATTCAACTATGACTTCTGAGCCCCAATTCCTCTGAGAAAATGTAGTCCTGTGATGAAACTGTCTCTAAATAGGCTGTTTCCAAACCTAAACAAAAACACAACAAAGGTTTACACATTTTAACTGGGTATTTTTTAGAACTCATACTCAAGGTTATCCTTTTAATGTCAAATAGTGACCTGAAGTAAATTGGTGAAATAGTAGCTCATCACCCCAACTACTCAACACTGTCAATAATGCCATGACAATCACTTACATGACACTATTTTTCATATTTCAAAATCTACATATGATTAGCTGATTTAATTAGTGTTCAAAGGGCTTCAATTACAATGGAATAGTTAAATGGTTCTTATAAGAAATATTTGTTTTTTGAATACAGTGTACATAGGTGCTGACAGAAACCCAAGACATTATATTTAATCTCTACTAGCTCCAATCTTACTTAAGTAAACATTGAGGTTATTAGTGAAGGTTGTCAAATTCCACTTTTACTTGTCATGTTACCCTGCATCCCTCAAGCAGTTTACATTAGATAATATCAAACACAAAGTGAACTGACCGTCCTCATACTCCAGCACCTCGTTGTAGATGGGTGGGGCCATGCCGATGGCCTGTCCAGGGAAGTAGGGGTTGTAGTAGAGCCCCTCCCTGACGGACACTCCAGCAGGGGGGTCGCAGTAGCCGGTCAGCAGGGAGAACACATAGTCCTCTCCTCCATGCCTGCAGACAGCACAGCACACAATGCATTTTACATGCTTGGTTATTTAAAAAAACAAAGCCAGATTAAAAAACAAACCTTACAATGACCAATTAAAATCAGTGTCTCAATATCACTCTGTTGTGGCTTCATTACCTACTAAACTACAATTACCGGTAGTTTAAAAATAGAAAATATCTGTCATGATCACAACATGTTACAAAACCATTCAGTGCTCTATTTTTAGGTCTAAATTATATCTGTGGTCGAAAATGTACTTTGCTTCATTAACATTTGCTTTACACTTGAAGTTCTCGATGCTGTTATGAAGCACCTGTCTTGCATAGCTTCATGCCCTAATTATGCAAGGCTTCAATGTACATTCTGAATATGCCAATAAGCTCTGAAGCACTGACACTCCAAGCATTAAGGGTAAGGGGGTGTAGATGATACCTGGCATTGACGATGTAGCTGAGATCAGGTGGGAGGGCTCCGTTGTTAGCCGCTCGTGCAGCCTCTGGGTTCGGGTAGGGCTTGGGGAAATAATCAGACAGCTTTCCAGGTCGTGTGAACATCTCGCCAGAATCATCAGGACCATCTACCACTTCAATCTGCGGAAGACACGGAGAAGAGCAAGTGTCAGGGAAGTCTGTATTGGTGTTTCAAAGGTATACTTGTTGCAGACATCTCTTGGCACACAAGAAGAGTGTTTCAAATCAACAGTGTGTGAATGTACAGCAGAGACTGTTGATGTTTCTAATCATTTTTTTCTAGCCCTTCATAACAGTTTTGTTTTGGATGATAAACCCATCATGCAAAGCCTATCCAGATAGCCTAATTGCAGTTGAAATAACAAATAAATCTGCTCAACATGTCTCCTAAAAGTATACTTGTGAAAATATGCCTTGCACCCCAGGCGGCTGAATATGTACATGTCTGCTGTAAACAGAAATACATAAATAAATACAGAATTATTTTTTCCCCTCATGTGCCAGTGCTTGATTATTTACATGGACATGCAAGCCCTCCATATAGTCACAACTTTTGACTATTGCATAGGCAGTCCATATGGTCTGTACAGATGATGAAATTAGCATTAGCAATATTGTGCAGAGACTGTGTCCACAGACGTTTACTGTACATAGAACAAAATCATAAATCAATCAAATCAATATTAAGGCAGATTCAGACTAAGAAAGTCTGAATGTATTGGGACGGGGACTCTACCGTTAATTTATTGTATCTCTTTTAATGCATCTCTTTAAATGCAAAATGTACACTGGTATAAACATAAGAAACAAGTAGCCTACTTATAATATAGCCCTCACCTCTTCTGCTATGGCTTTGACCTCTGCCTCCGTATGCGAGACTCCCACCAGGTTACGGAAGGCGAGGTACTCCATACTGTGACATGCCGAACACACCTGCTTGTACACTTGATACCCACGGCGAATACTGCAGAGGACGGAAAGGAAGGGAAAAAATCAGCATCAGTGTAGTCTGCAGATACCAGCAAAATTTCATCCACAAGCTAGAAGCTCAGTGTAGACCTACATAGTTTACATCGTAATCAGTCATAACTAATATTAACATTTACAGTAATACCAGGATTTTGACTTCCAAAAGGCCTACCTGGCATGGTCCAGGGAAGACACCATACCATTGTGGCTCCAGGGATAGTTGGGTGGATGAAGCTCCAGGTCCGAGGCTTTCACAGACTGCTGGAGGGCCAGAGCCAAACCTATGCCTCCCGTTGTCAGGACCCCGAGGGTGGTCAGAGCCACTTTCTTTCCCTTCGGTAAGCTGGCGAATGACATCTGAGCCTGTGGAGGACAGAGAGAGAGAGATGAGTCTGACAGAACTCTAGGTGTCCTACACCCTCCTTAACCCTGACATTTCTATGCTGTCATGATGGCATGGGAATTATAATTAAATTATAATTCCCAACACTATAGAACACCAACTTCTATCAAAGATTCTATCAAAATAGCTTTATGATCTTTTGTTGCTGTTGTGGTCGTCGTTTTTGTTTTCCCAGGCGACGTTCATTAACACACCAAAGTCACTCATGTAACTCCTTATAAAAGTTTGACGTCACGGTTGTGCAAGACTAAAAAAACAGTGCTAACCACCAGAATGTCATATAATAAATCGCAAATTGTGTACACTATACACATTCCTTTTCGCATACGCAACGCAAGGTAGAAATGCCAGGACAAATGCCATGATTTTACATCACAAAGTAACCATCACAATGTAACCTTAACCGAAGTAACCGGCTTCTGATAATGATGTCTTTGCAACTATACGCTGGACCACTTTTACAATGACTCCTAAACAGGACTCCTAACTAATTGATTTCCTTCAACGTTTTAATTTTAAGTGCTCAGTAACTTATGTTACTGCTCAAAGGTTCATGTTGAGACAATTGCCAAAAGTTAGCAAACTGGCTAGCTCACATTAGCTGACCTGATATGCCCTCGGAAGGCGAGTTATCACTGCTTGAGCTAGTGAGCTAGGGCAAATTATTAGCATGCTAGCTAGCAGTGTCACACGTCACGCTGAAGAAATGTCAGCTGTGTGTCAGGCTGTGTTTTCAAAGCTTTAACGCGTTGAGGATAAACATTATCGTCAGGTTTACATAGATGGCTCTTGACAAGGGGCACCAATGCAATTAACGTCAATCAATGTAGTGTTAATCCATTGGCCACAAAAAGCTATGCTAATGTTACAATTGGGAGTTGCCAACACGATGTAAGCCACTTAAATTACTTCTTTGTTTTACATCGAACCCAAACACACTTCAGCACAAGGAAACGAATACAAACTTAGTCCAAATACCTAGTTTATAGGTGCCTACGATGTTATTTATTACCTACATAACGATGCTCAAGCCAGCCACCGGTGTGACCTTGCATGGAGTTAGCTCAACCTTAGATGCAGCAGTTCTTATCACAGGGTGGCTGTTTAGCAGCAATATGTTCATTTAAAACACAAAGACTGTCGTGTCTAATGTATATAAGTAAAATCCAGCCTCGTACCTTATGCGTGTGGGTACATTTTGCCGCATTTAGGAGGGTTCTCCCACTCCCGGTCGTTGCGACCACTCTGAGAGCCGCCATCTTCTTCCCAGTTCTCGTCCCACTACGAAATCTCGGTGCTGGTGGCTACAGACAAATGCTATGGCTACTGTGCGTCAATAGGTGGCCCACTATTCACGTTTATTACAGAGCCATAGTAATCTCGTTTACAAAATAAAAGATGTGTGAATCCTGTTTTTTCACTTTTTATCACTACAGCGACAGATATATGCCACTTTAAAAGTAGACTGGTTAATTTAAACGCAGTTTTTTAGAATTATTTGTGCTACTAACTATTTACTGCACACCTGTGTAGCGCCGTCTATGGAGTGGAGGTTGTAATAGTTCAGCTGTTTCCGAGGTGGAAGCTGGTGATGGCGCACACCTTGCATCTATGAAATATACCATAGGCTACTAAAGTAGAATTTTAATTGAGTCAACTCTGTCCCTGACCTTAAGTAATATTTTTTGGTGTTCTAGTAGGCTATAAGCCCATGTCTACCTTTGCATTATACGAAAAAAGCTGAAATGAAGTACCAGTTGTGCAATACTACCTTGTATTACCGTCAGGGGGCAGTATAAGATAAGTAAAGTTTTGAGAATGATTCCTGCGGTTCCCAACTGGTGTGCCTAGGGCCCTAAGCCCAACCCCGAGAGAGAGAGAGAGAGAGAGAGAGAGAGAGAGAGAGAGAGAGAGAGAGAGAGAGAGAGAGAGAAAGTAGAAATCAGACTGTCTGGATTTCAAATGTTTTTATTTGTTACATTTATTTGCTGAACAGACAGTGATGAAAATGTCCACTCAGTCCAAAAAGCAAATGTTTGAAATGCCTGGCCTTCCTCTGTGAAGAAGGAGTAATGAATGGGTAGCCTGTGTAGCTATAAAAGTATGTCTATTAGGTGCACTGATAAGTTCGTGTCTATTGAGCACACATAAAACACATTTTCATTAAAGCTTCTTAACTGTAGTGTTTTGTGGTAGAAGGCAGCTGCATTTCACCTTTGAGTCAAATTTGATGTTTTACTACAGCTGTTATGGAAATGGTAGGCTAAAGACTGCCAAATTTGCAATAAAATGCTGCCTGCAGAGGGTCTTACAACGGCTGATTCACTGTTTCTAAATCTAAGGTAAACTCCATGCATATAAATCATCGTCCAAATGTCCTTAGAATTATGTCTACCAATGTGTCTGCCAGTATAGGATATTTATACAGACAGAAAAGTAGAACTAGTTAATCTCCTCACTCAAGTATTCCAGTGTTTTTTCATTGTTTTCATCTCATACCCAGAAGGTGAACAGGTATTAAATACTAGTATTATTATTTTATGTTTGTTTCTTTGGGGGCTAACATTTTGTGAATAATTCATCTCTGTTTTCTCTTCTAAGCCTTTGCAAATGTTTGATCCAAGACATCTTGTAAAGAGCCTCTCATCAGATACCGATCAAAGAGTTCTATTTAAAAATCATCACAACACCCCTGTTCAGATGTTTCTCCCAAAGCTATAGGGCAAATATTTTGCAGTGAGGCAGGAAGAGAACTGTAGCTTCAATAGTTAGACTAGAATAGAATAGAAAGATTATTTCTACCTGCAGGTTTGGTGAAAGTGTTTTCTGGAATTGGTATTGCTGTGATGCTGCAAGAAATTATCTACAGGAAAATCCTTGGCAAGGACATTTATGTGTTCGGAAATGTGACACAAGCAATGTACCAAAACACTTGCAGGCCAGTTAGCCCCTTCCTGATATTTCCTGATGGCAGTAACCTCTTGAAGTCAGAGAACACATAAGTGAGTCGGATGACAGGGAGTTCAAGGTGCTGCCCTAACCTGCAGATTTATCAGGCCCCAATATGATCAAACATCTGTGTCTCAACAGGTGACTTAACCTCACAGCTTGTAAGACCTAGATCTGCTGCTGACATATGGGCATTTGGTACCATGTGACATCTTTAGCAGTCCAACCTCAGCAGATCAGAACGGCTTTTGAGGCAGTGGAGGCCCGACAGCATATTAATCAAGATGGGAGGATATATTTTGACTCATCAGTATACATTTAGCATGGACATTACACCGCTTATGTAAGCAGAAATATTCTTTTTCCAAATCAGTATTCTCAACACATTTCAAAACAGTTGTCATGCAGTGACAGGGGAGCATATACTAACCTGGTAAACCAGCCCCTCCTACTACATTTCCTTTTGTACAGAAGGTCTGGCTGTGCTGCACTGAGAAACGATTGCTTCCTGGAGGTGTGGACTCTGCTGAAGTTTAAAATGATTGGATCGTTTTTTACCCAATCACTAACGTCTGGTCATATATGCAATTAGCCTGGCTATAAGCCTGCCTACGCATTACAATTCAAATGTAGCACACAAAGTCGACGTTATCACTCATGAACACTGCCTCTGTTCGCTGATTGGCCCAGTAAAGATTCTGCCGGAGTCAACCATATCAGTGGATGTAAACCCGACCACTGTAGGGAGAAAATATTCGAGCAGAGGTGCGTACACAGTCTTATAGCCAGGCTAAGCGTATACCAACATTTCAACACTGTATTGGAAGCCAGTGAGTTTTGATACTGAAGTAGACTGTACCATGTGAAGAGTTCATCATCTGTAGAGGAAACAGTGTGGTATTAAAAACATCTAAGGACTGATAATAAATAGGGTGCAGGCCACATATATGGTCTGCATCCTTACGATTGATTTGTCTGATGTGCACTTATAATGACAGGCCTCCTGATTGAAAGGCAGTGTCCTCTGCAGGAACCATATAATTTCCCAGAGGTCCTTAGTCGGCTCTGCAGCAGCAATGAGTATATTCCTGTGTTCGTGCATCATGTTTGTCATAGGCCGCTTTAATGTCATCACTATCATAACAAAGTGCCTTGGAGATTGTTCTGTCTTTATTGAATTATTCAGTGTTTTTTTTTACTTTGCCAATTTCTGCCTGACCTGATTTATTCCAGGCTATGTGAAAAGTGTGTGTACAACAACTCTGTCATATGTGAACCTTATTTAAGATGATGTTGTTAATTACATTGTTAAGAAGACGTTTTCCTCATTTTTGAGGAACTCTGTACCTGCTGTTGTGGAGGAGCCTAATTTGTACTTCTGAAACACATCCTTGACATTTCTGGTTCTTCTGGGCATAGAGGATTGGCAGCTGAAATGTACATTCGCCCAGTACTGATCTCTTGAAAAAGACTCTTTATTATTAGGGCAAATCACTTTCAAAAGTGCCAATAACTGTGAAATGGGTTACACTTCATTAAGTGTTTGTTTAACAAATCCTCTCTCGCAAATTACAGTCAAAGTTGATTAAATGGTCCTTTAAGGAATAGAGATAATTCACTGAAAATGCTTCTCATTCTGCTTTAAGATACTACATGGTAACTGTCAAGATGACTAAGCACTGTCCTCATACGAGCTTTCTGTTCAGCCAAGGAACACAGAATGTCTCTAGGTGCCATTTGTCACTTGGCAAACCCTTTTTTTTCAGCTGACTGCATTTAGTTATGCATACTGAGGGATGCTATCAGTTTATTTGCCCCATTTAAGGGACACTAGAAAGTTTTAGTTTGCCATTTCACTATTTTTTTTTTCATCATGATTTTGAAATCATGATGAAAAAAAAAATAGTGAAATGGCAAACTAAAACTTTCTAGTGTCCCTTAAATGGGGCAAATAAACTGATAGCATCCCTCAGTATGCATAACTAAATGTTAAAATAATCTAAAATAATAATAATAATAATAATAAACAGTCTAAAATAATAACCTCAGATGATATTTTGTAATGAAACATAATAAGTTAATTTTGCAGTGTTATTGCTGCTTAGTAGTCATTACCTGCAATACCTAGTATTTTCTGCAAAGAAAACAATGATTGAAAAAAAAATAGTGGCAATGGAATCCTTTATTTTCATTACTTCTGTTTCTGTGCCGAAATACAAGTCGCTTTGAATGTTTTTATGTACTGCTTCTGTAGCTTTACATTAACATGTGACACAGGATTCAACAGAGGCATGTTTAAATTCGAAACTGTCACCATTGATATTGAATAGGAGGTTCAGACAGAGAAACATTTAGGTAGTGCGTGTTTGTGTGTGCACAGGTGGCACTAAGGATGGAAAGAGACAAATTTCAGACTTGTTAAAGTTTAATACCACCAAAAAATCCCTTCAATTTCCCAAGTGGCTTAGCAGTCCCCAAAAGTATTGTAAGGGCATATCTTACAGACAAAAAGATGAAACAGGGGGCACAGATTTCTTTAAATCTTTCCATGGCCATCTAAAACCTCACCAAACAATTGACAAGAAAACACCCACGGCCCTCCTGGGGACAGCCCGTTTGTAGCTGTCTGAGGACAAGAGTTGTTTTTATTTCAGAAATATTTTTTTTCTTTCAAAAACAGGCAATTACATCTGCCTTAAGGGATTTTGGAGTGCCAAAAACTAGACACTGCATGAAGTATTCAGTGCTAAGTGTCTGACAAAATGTTTAATTACACAAACAAAATCACATGTTTTGATTCCTTAGAAAGCATTACCCTTATTGAATAGTTTCATGCCAACTCAGAATATAAACTTTCAAAGTGGTCCACTGTCTGGGGAATTCATCTTTTGCATTTTTCCCAAGCACAGTACTGTTAAGGCAGGCTATGTATCTGCCTTTGGCAACTTAAAGGTCATGTTGGAGTATCCATCAGGAAAGTCAATAGGTGTTGTTTTGCTCCTTGTGATTGTTGAGTGCACAGTGTAAGGGCATTTCTGGGCCAGATATTCAGGGGAATGAGGTTTACATTGGGTGCTCTTATGACCATAATTTTCAGTGCCATCATTCTGCTTAGTGAGCTGTTAGATTCGCTTCACTTTTTTTGTAAAGCTTCTTTCACACCCAACAATACAGCCCCACATTCACACACTTAAATGTCCTTAAGCTTGTGGTGCTGGCAGGGTTCACAGATCATTCTGGCAACATCTTGTGCTCTGATGTTCACATCATGTTCTTTCAGTGCCCATTCCAACAATGTTCTTCAACAGAATTCTCCCATTCCGGCCAAGTATGTAATGAAGGACAAGGTGTGTTCAGCCACAAGGGAATCCAGCTGAAGGTAGTAAAAATGGAGAAGATTTTGTCCAAATACGGCCAGCTCAGGGTGGAGCAGGCATATTTTTCCTGTACATGTTGTGGCTCTCAAAAAGACACTTATTGCACAAACTCCAAAATTGACAACCTGGTGCTGGACATTTGGACACATTTGCAGACATTTAGGACTTGGACACATACGTATGTTGTATATATAACATGGTCTGTTCAATGACTTATTAAAATAGTGACAGGACCATTTTGAAGGAACATTCTTTAAGCCCAAAACAGCAAATGTAACCCTGCTGTCAAGTTCGGATCATTCATTCGGACCATTTGGACCATTACAAACAACACTGACCTAAAGCTAAACTGTTGGCTCCATCAGTGTTTGTTGTCTTTGCTGTGATGATGCTCCGGTGTTTGCGATAGCTTGGGTTTTACTCCTCAGCTCATTGCATTACGTCTTGCCAGCTGAGCTACCTCCCAGGCCTCCAAGAAAGAAGATATTACGGCCTGAACACGGTGTGCAGAAAAGGAAAAGATTTAAACCTGGACTGTTCCGCTACCGATGCAGCTGATGTGTGAAGCCAGTGGTCTAGGTCCTCGGAGATGGATTTGCAAGTTTTCCCAGTTCACACCCTCAGAGAAATGTGTGAATGTCTGAAGTGAGATCAGGCAAACATAATCAGCCGTGCTAGCGGTGTGAAACACTCTCAAGTCTTCAGAGGTTAGAGGATGAATCATCTCCTACTGTTCTGATCATACAGAATGATGTACCTTTGACAGATTCAGGACTTTCCTTGCAGCGGATGAAAAAAAACAAAAAAGAAATCAATGTATTTCATCTGTATGTAAAACTGTTTTAAATGTTAAATGTACTTTCAAGTTTATAGGCTCACCTTTAAAACTAACATTTATTTCACCCCTCAGTTGTTAACTGTTGTTTCTAGCTTTCGTAAAAGGTGAATTAAAAAATTACACAGAATAATTTGACCTCTAGTTAATGAATATGTGCATTAAACATATACTGTACAATAACATGATCTTATTTTCATATGAGAAAAAGTCAATGACATAGTTGTACTTTAACATGTGCATTTCCGTTGTTTATTTTACAACAAAACTCCTAATAACTTCCCAGACTGTTTCCTAGCAGCACTGTGAGTGGAGCTGTGGCTTAGTGTAGCGGGTGACTGCTTGGGGCAAGCCAGTTTCCACGGGGATGAGTTCTGGCACTGCAGCCTCTTAACTGCCACTGCTCAAGCTGCCCGTGACAGGCTGTCCCTCTCTCCTCCTTCTCTCTTTCTCTCTCTCTCTCTCTCTCTCTCTCTCTCTGTCTCTCTTTCTCTCCTTCTCTCTCTCTCATTCACTTTCTCTCCTGTCTCTCTATACCTCCACCTCTCACTGTCTCTCTCCCCCTTTCTTTCCTTCTTTCTTTCTCATTCTCCCCCCCCCCCTCTTTCTCTCTCTCTCTCCTGTCTCTGTCTTCCCCCATTTGTCTTTCTCCCTCTCTTTCTCTGCCTCTCTCTCTGGTCGGGCCCGGTCGGCTGGCTCCATTAACTGCGCTCCTGTTGCTGTCTGCCTTGGTCGGTTTCTGCTCGGATGGCCCTGCTGTCTCCTGGCGTATGTCAGCCCACCAGCCCGCCAGCCCGCCAGCCCGCCAGCCCGCCAGCCCGCCAGCCCGTGCCCCTCTGTGCCCCTCTGTGCCGCTCGTGTGCAGCAGGAGGCTTCCCCTGTTCCCGTCAACACAGCTTAAGCATGCATGCACACGCTCACATACACACACACACTCATACATCTATTAACACATACTATAGGTACACACACACACATTCATATACCCAGTAAGACACACACTAACTCTGTCAATACACACACACACACAAACTCACTTCACCTAACTTCATGCTGCCACTCTGCACAGTGTACTAGCTCACCAGATTAGCGCGAAAGACAGGCATTTTTAAGGTTATCAGCCACACGCTTTGGGAGTCAATTGAGCTTGAATGAGTAGGAAATCTCGCTTAGCGTGCCATGCTAAAGCTGGCGCGCATTCTGGCTGGTGCTATATAGGGACACACAGCATGTGCACCCCAGCACGTCTCTCGTGCTCTCACGAAACGTGTCACACGTATGTCACAGCAGGCACGCGAGGGGGGGAAGCTGCCGGACAAAGAGCGAGAGTTCATTAAAAGATTAGTGAAGGCATAGCAAATGAGTTTGTGTTTTTACACCGTCTCCATGCTTAAAGACCTCCTGCTTTCTCACTTCATAGCTCCAAGCACCTGTGGATGTATCATTGATTTCTGAGAGCCTAGTAAGTATTAAACACTACCATTTGAATTTTTCAAAGGGAGCAGTGCTTCACTTTTATATGTCTAAGAGGCAAAGGTTCAATTTGAAAAAGAAAACAAAAACTGTTTCATGTTAAAGACAACTATTTAACAAGTGTTTTCTATTTCACACATATAGTATTATTGTCACTGGCCTCTTACTACCTTCTCTTATTGCAGATTTATCTTTAATTGGCATGTGTTAAATGCCCATATGTTATGCGAGGATAGGAGCAGGCTTCACTCAATGTATAATATTAAAGATTTGTATAATATTAAAGTGCTGACCTAAATCTAAAATCGAATGAAAAAACAGAAGAGGCTGCACTTTGCATAACTTCCACGTTTTAATTGCACAGGCGCGTTTCGGTGTGTGCCTTCTTCAGTGTGCCCAGATCCAATGGCTTAAATGCCCAGATCCAATGGCTCTTTCTTCACATGTTGGCTACAATTGGATGTTACTGAAACTGAAAACAATTTTGATGGTAGGTTAATCTTTAAATATATTGTATTAATGTATGTTTTCACACAGAGTTCTCCGTTTTTTATATATATGTTTCTTTTATGTGCCTTGATTCCCATGTATTTTCCTCTTTACACATATACCTCTAAGTCTGCTGGCCTAAATCTAAAATCGAATGAAAAAACAGAAGAGGCTGCACTTTGCATAACTTCCACGTTTTAATTGCACAGACGCGTTTCGGTGTGTGCCTTCTTCAGTGTGCCCAGATCCAATGGCTTAAATGCCCAGATCCAATGGCTCTTTCTTCACATGTTGGCTACAATTGGATGTTACTGAAACTGAAAACAATTTTGATGGTAGGTTAATCTTTAAATATATTGTATTAATGTATGTTTTCACATAGAGTTCTCCGTTTTTTATATATATGTTTCTTTTATGTGCCTTGATTCCCATGTATTTTCCTCTTTACACATATACCTCTAAGTCTGCACTTATAAGATGTATAATATTTTGTAGTAATCGGTCATGTATTGCAAAACACACTAAATGAAATGAATGAAGCCAGAACAAAACTATTTGCTTCATTTAATGCCACCCTATTCCATGCTTTTGACTCCTGAAACTATTGTTTGTTGCATTGGGTAGTGTACCTCTGTGTCTCAACAGACTGGGTAGCAGTACAGAAGGAACCCTCATCTATTAAGGCTGTGGTCACACCATAGCCCCACATGTAATTATTTTTAAAGGCTTTGGCTTGTAATGCCAGAGGTATTTCTTTCAAGTCCTAGGTTGAACATTTGGGAGAAAAAACAAAAAATGCAGCTGTGCGTTTGAGCTGCTGCAGAAAAAAAACCTTCCATGGCATAGTGTCCAAAAAGGTATATGTTTTCACATTATAAGCTTACTTTGTTCATATTTTGTTACTACAAAAATAGAGTAAGACTGATAACAACCAATAAAATGTTGGCTGACACATTAGCTTGTTAACTTGCAATGATTCTGAGAAAGGTGTATGTGTGTTTTATATTGTTATGGCACAAGGGATCAGCTGTGGCTCATATGCATTACACAATGAATAATTGAAGAGTAGAAACTCAAGAGATTTATAAGCAAGAGTGATAGGTGTTAATAACTAATCCAGGGCTTTACAAATAACACACAGAGAATCATAATCACTGACAAAAATACACAACCAACATTGTGTACACTCATAAATGTAATACTACACACAGAAATACAGATTACACTGTGAAGCACTACAAGCACAGCATTATGGGCCGCTAATGTCATTACAACAAGGAAGTCACCATAAACACACAGGGGCATGCACCTCTGAGGGTCACAGTATTTCACATACGGGACTAAACACCAAGGTACACACAAGCTGTGAATAGCATTTCCTCAGTCCACTGAAAAACATCGAAGCCGTAAAAGTTAATTACCAGAATTTTAAATGACCCCTTCCATGTGGCATGTCATGTGGCAGTATACATGGAGAAAATAGTTATTATGACCGCCGCTAGCGAAGCTAGAGATAGCGGTCATTATAGTGTTGCCGCGACTTTGTTCCCTTTTTTTTTTTTTTTTCAGCAATTTTCCGTCAACGGTTTCCGGGACACTGGAAGTCAGGGGGACATGAACCTTTGTAGGCATGTAGCCCTAGAACTTCTTCAGTGACTAGAAGCTTTTGGCCCCCAAGGGCCACCCCCCCGCTGTGCCAGTGTCCGTCAAAGAGGGGGAGACCGGCAAAAGTTTTTGCTGAATAGCTCAATGAACGTTTCACCCAACGACATTAAATTTTTGTCATATGTCGGTGTTACAGAGACGTATCGACCCAGCCCATAAACACTCACTTGAAACATAGCGCCACCTAGTGATATGGGTAAATGCAAAAATTGGGATTTTGAGTTGCCAATATCTTGGACCGAGAAGGAGGAAACTGCGCAAAATACGTCATGCACGATCACCACAAAGACCTCTAACACCACAGCACATCCCATAAAATTTGGTCAATAGAGGGCGCTGTAATTGTACAACATGTCATTTTGCCTATTATCTAGAGAATGCTAACGTTTACAACAATTTTTTTTTTTATTGTGAAATCTATTGACCCTCACGCATTGAACGCACTGGTCGACGCCCACTTCCAATGAGAACAATTTCCGTGAAATTTTAACATTGCGAAAACGAATCTGAACAAACTCGTCATAGGCTGTTCATGTGAATCTCACCAAATTTGGTAAATGTCATCTACAGATAATGCTGACAAAAAGTTATCAAAGGATTTATCTTGAGATAAACCGTTCCGAAGTTACACGTCAATGAACAAATAACATGTAGCTTAAAATTTTTCAAATGTCCATATCTTGGTTTTTAATTGCTCAAATGTGGTCAAAGTTGACATGCCATCTCTAAATATCTTTCTTTTCATGTGTACTAAACTTTTTGACATTTCGTCATAGGGGGCGATGTTTATTGGCGAAGCTAGGTGTCAAAAAACAGTTTTTGTTAAATAACTCATCAACAATTTTGCCCAAGAAAACGATTTTGTGTTAGTATGTCGGTGTTACAGAGGCGTATCGACACAGCCCATAAGCACTCACTTAAAGCATAGCGCCACCTAGTGATAAGGGTATATGCAAAAATTGGGATTTTGAGTTGCCAATATCTTGGACAGAGAAGATGGGAACTGCACAAAATACGTCATGCACGATCACCACAAAGACCTCTAACACCACAGCACATGCCATAAAATTTGGTCAATAGGGGGCGCTGTAATTGTACAAAATGTCATTTTGCCTATTATCTAGAGAATGCTAACATTTACAACAATTTTTTTTTTATCGTGAAATCTATTGACCCTCTCGCATTGAAAACACTGGTCGACGCCCACTTCCAATGAGAACAGATCCGTGAAATTTTAACATTGCGAAAACGAATCTGAACGAACTCGTCATAGGCTGTTCATGTGAATCTCACCAAATTTGGTATATGTCATCTACAGACAATGCTGACAAAAAGTTATCAAAGGATTTATGTGGTCAAAGTTGACATGCCATCTCTAAACAGCTTTCTTTTCATGTGTACTAAATTTTGTGACATTTCGTCATAGGGGGCGATGTTTATCGCCGAAGCTAGGTGTTGAAAAGCAGTTTTTGTTAAATAACTCCGCAACAATTTTGCCCAAGACAACGATTTTGTGTAAGTATGCTGGTGTTACAGAGGCGTATCAACCCAGCCCAAAGGCACTCACTTGAAGCATAGCGCCACCTAGTGATATGGGTAAATGCAAAAATTGGGATTTTGAACTGCCAATATCTTGGACCGAGAAAGTGGGAACTGCACAAAATACATTATGCACGGTCAGCACAAAGACCTCTAAAACCACAGCACATGCCATACAATTTGGTCCATAGGGGGCGCTGTAATTGTACAAAATCTGATTTTGCCTATTCCTTGCCTTCACAAATCACTCCTACACACTATACAAACACACACAATGTCATTCATTCAAAACCCACATCCATGCCCACTTTCAGAAAATCATTTTCACAGAAATTCTCACCTCACAACACTGCTCTACCACACACTCATCATACCAACAGTTCCCACATTTCAATATACTGCGGCGGTCATACCATGTACCGCTATGCGGTACATCTAGTTTACATTGGAGTGGCTTTTGTGGCGATAAGTGACATTGACTGGCAGGTTTATTAGGCACACGTTCACTGACTATGTAAACTATTGCTGACGAAGTGATATGGTCAGGTCACAAACAGACAGGTAAGATATACAAGTAGGTCTATTTAGTCTGTGTGTGTTTGTGTGTGAGTATGTGTGTGTCTATGTGTGTGTGTGTGTGCGGGTGTCTGTGTGTGTGTGTGTGTGTGTGTGTGTGTGTGTGTGTGTGTGTGAGTGTGAGTGTGTGTGTGTCTATATGTGTGTGTGTGGGTGTCTGTTTGTGTGTGTGTGTGTATGTGTCAGCCTGGTGTTTAGTTTGTAATCCTACATTCATTTGTCAGGCCCAGCACAATCCCACCTACAAAACAACAATAGATGCCACTCACCACACCAGATGATTTGTCTTCCAAGTCACTTCCAATTCACAGGCACTGAAGGCTTTGGGGTAAAAAAAGGCACTTTGTCTGAGGACGCCAGGTGTCCCTGTAGTCATGGTGATGGGCGAAGCGGAACATGATGAAAACTGCATGAGTGCACACATCCAGCGAGTGTGGCCAGAGCGATGCCCGCAGCCTGCTAGCAGTGATGGCAAGCGTGTATGTGGGGTTTTTTTATGTCGTGCTTTAGATCAAACTCTTATGGCTTGACATAGACTTGGACGCAGGATGCCTCAATATGCATGGTGTGAGAGCAGAACATACGCATGTGCATTACAGAGAATTCAGATAAATCGAGCACCCTCAGAGCATCGGATCCACACTGGTTCAGGCATGCATGCCAGCATAAATAAATGTCCTGCCAAATACCCCACTCTACACAGTAACAACCTCTAGATGCATATGGTAGCCTTGCTCGACCTAAACATACAGTCCGTTGTTTACTAAAAATTCTATGATTTTGTAATGCTACAAACAGCTGTACTGTAGCTCCAAGGCCTGTGCCTCATCCAGAAGTTGTGAAAATGTGTCAGTCTCCAAAATAACCTACTTTACATCCCCATGCATTTAAAAATATGTTGATTGTCACCAGTGGGCAACACTTCATCAACAAACAACAAGCCATTTAATTAGGATTACCAATCTACTTTCACGGCCAATCCTATTTGAGTAGTGTTGTGTTTGCAGCTTTAATTTGGCTGCTTTGGCCCAGGGCCCTGCTCCCCAAACACTGTGTTATTACTCCTTCCATGTGAAAGAGGTCAGTGACGCCATGTACATGAAGCACTGCGAACAGTCACATTTTATTTGGATAGTCCAATAAATAGCTCTATAGACTATCCACAGATGATAAGACTGTTTACAAAGAATTTGTTGAAACTGTGTGCCTTGTTACGGCTAGGTTTAGGTTTTGGGGCTGATTGGGGTGATAATCAATCCCAAACAATAAACAAAATGGAACAATTTTTTACCAAACCATTTTTAAAGTCTCTGTGGTTATGTTATCCAAAATAAATTGTTAACCAGCAACCAGCTGCCATGCCGATCATCCCCCTACATGGTAGCACTACTGTCAGCATGGCAAACAGTGGCGGACTGCACTGCACTCTGGGATTTTACCTGTGACCCGGCTTAGAATGCAATTCGTTTTTTTTTGTATTGTGCATTAACGCACAGTCTAAGCCAAGTCAGCCCTAAACCTTTTGCTCAAGGTTGTGTAAACTTGGTAGGTTTCATTTAAAAACAATGCTGAGTAAAAGTGCACATGGGTCATGTCAAGGTCTGTCTGACATGGATAACATGTCACATTTTTACACTGCTTTACGCTTATTTCAATGAATGATCTGGAGTTGAACATTGTGTTTGAATATGTCCATTCAACATAGCATTATAGTATATAACATGGTTATTATAACATGCATGGTTTTGTGACACACAAGAGACACAAGTCCTTGTCCTTCATCCAGTGTATAACACTGTACATTTCTTGTTTACATGAATCATTGGAGACAAAGCTGGCTATTCCAAGTCATGGCCTTGCAACAGCTCATCTTCCAGTACTGAAGAAACTCACAAAACAGTTCAGTTCCCCACCAACAGTCCACAGATTTCAAATGGCCAGGGGTGCAGATCCAATGTCAGTATTGGGGGGGACTCAAAAGTGATTTTTTTATGCCTCCACCCACCAAAGGTGCCAGAGGCATACTCTTCTGTGTTTTTATTGGGGGGGACAATTCATGTTTTTTTTTAGAAATGAGGGGGCGGGGGGGCATGTCCCCCCTTCCCCCCCGGGATTTGCACCCCTGCACAGGTCGATCAAACGTGTCCTGGTTCATGGCTACAGTCTTTAGTTCTGTAAGCTCAAGAGATGCCATTTGCTACGGATGAAATTAAATATGGAAATGGTGTATCTTATACTATTGCCACATTTTAGAATCTACACAAGTTCATTCTCAACACATGTCTGACAAAACTCACCAAGCTACTAACACTATACCAGACACTCAGCATCAGCAAGACTTCTACAACTAAACTACAAAAACCCTGACAACTGCAATATGCATATAAAATGTCTTGCAACAGCTTTGCTTTTGCATTGAATAGAACTACATTGCAAATGAAAGGAGGTGGTATAATTACTCAGCTGTCCATTGGTGGCAGAGTGAGAGAGAAAAATGTGCTATTGTTGAATAATTTGATATTGTACAGAGAGTTCTCACTCTCTCAGTGACTTGTTCCACTTCCATTCATCGTGTGCTTTTTGTTTCATGGGGGCTACTGACTAGTGTTCAAAGTCTTGCACTGAGGAACATGCGGAGATTTAATGGACTTCAACACAACACTAAGTTCTCTGGGCTTACATAAAATATGCTAACCGACTGAAGTTACATGCAGGTGCCGCGCTGCCAAACCACAGGATTATGGCTCAGAGGCAGGGTACTCGATGTCGGTTCTGTGAGTTCATGCTGGGTCAAGTGCTCAGGGAAGATTTAAAATGGTCTCCCAAATCTTCATCTTCATAAAAAATCTATTTGGAAATTGTTGGGCTCCAAGGGTTATCTTGTAGATGTAATTCAACAACTCCCCCCTGCTGTGAATAGCTTTGAGTTAGTGTTGCCTTGGTCCCGGCCCCTGGGTCTTAAATCAGCACATTGTAAGTTGCTGCCATCCACTCACACAGATATTGTCCTGCTTTGCTTTTTAATAGAAGCATGTTGCTGGATAATCAGAGAGTATTTCAGGGAATAAAAATACCTTCCGCAGAATATGATGGCACAGTGCAAAATGTTATAACAATCCGGCTAGCGGCATAGATTGAAAGCAGCACAGGGGACTCTTCTTTTTGTCCTTTTTCTGACATTGAATTTATAAAATCCCTCTATGGTCCCTATGCCTCTGAAAAAAAGATAATTTCAATTAATTACATAGGGCTTTTGTTAAAATCTATAAGATAGAAATATATAATGTGCTGTTCCACACTGAAGTCTTCGTGTGTGCCATTTCCATAAAATTATTAAACTGTCTGTCAAGACATGGTTGTTCAGGCCAGACTGACATGCATGACTCACTTATGTCAACATGTGTGTTAGTTTTTATAGATCCACTGTGAGTAATGGCCCTCCTGTACCAAAACTGGTATACATACATAATTAATACTCCTCTAATACTTCTCTGATCTACCATAAATCCCCATCAGATGGCCCTGTCAGTTTTATGTGGTTAAGATGATCAAATGTGAATTACCCTTCATACCATGATGAACAGAAATTCTGAAAATCATCAAAGGGCACTTGGAACGGAACTTTTTTTTTTTCTTTTCTCCATAGCAACATGGAATGCACACTTCCTCCATCTCATCCAATGACTGTATCTTATCAGGTCAAAGACATTAATGGCATTTGAGTGGCTAACTTGATCTTGATAAATCCGAGCAGTGTTTATCTAAGAGGATAGGGTTAGGGGAAGCTGGGAGCTGTGTGATGGCTAGTTGGGAGTTAAGCTGCTGATGGGGAGGGGGAGAGCTGGAATGGTTACACTGACTGCTGGTGGAGAGAAACAGAATTTTTTTTTTATCTTGATATCCCTCTCAGCTCATTTCCTGATTATGGCAGTAGAGCTGAAGAGGTCCTAATCCCCTCTAAGCCCTAGGAGAAGGGCCCAACCCAAGAGCAGCCACTCGAGCACTGGAGACATGCTGCAGGACCAAGAGAGAAATCCTAATCACACGTACCTGTAAGTGTGTTTGTGTGTGTGTGTGTGTGTGTGTGTGTGTGTGTGTGTGTGTGTGTGTGTGTGTGTGTGTGTGTGTGCGCGTGCGTGCATGCTTGGGGTTCACCTTGAGGACCATGATAACGCACTGACTTCTCTGGCTTCGATCCCTATCATCTTTTTTTAATCTCGAACGCTTACTTTGATGTGGTCCACAATTTAATGTGTAGGTTTGGGCTCCGAGGCTTTTTTTCTCACATCGACTGGACAGGGTGGAGTTCAAGGGTGGCACTGGTTGTGCCAGGAAGCTAGAAGCAGGATGGTTATCAAAATGTGGTCAAAGATCAATTTGCAACAACTATAGTAGTTTGTTTCTAACTGGCATCTTTGACAAGATTCTGAATTAATCAATACTTTACATTGTACACTGTCAAATAGAAAACAAAACAAGCAAACTAAATTGTACAGTTTGAGTGTTCCCCGCAGACAAGAACAACCACTAACAGACATATGCAGTACAAGCTTCTGCCAGGTCGCAGAACTGATTTTTGTAAATGTAACTCATGCTGTGATTCAGCAGAGCTCCTGACATCCCTGTCTCCATGTTCTCTATCCCCACAGGGGAGAGATGGAACTGCTTTCGTCTGCTTTCCTCTGCTTTCCTCTTCTTTCCTCTGCTTTCCTCTCCTCTCCTCTCCTCTCCTTTCCTCTTCTCTCCTCTCCTCTCCTCTCCTCTCCTTCCCTCCCCTCTCCTCCGCTCTCCTCTCATCCCCTCTCATCTCCTCTCATCTCCTCTCCCCTCTCCTCCCCTTCCCTCCCCTCTCCTTTGTTCTCCTTTCCTCCCCTCCCCTTCTCTCTCCTCTCCTCTCCTCTCCTCTCCTTCCCTCTCCTCTTCTCTCCTCTCCACCGCTCTCCTCCGCTCTCCTCTCCTCTCCTTCACTCCCCTCTCCTCTCCACCGCTCCCCTCCGCTCTCCTCCCCTCACCTCTCTTCTCCTCTCCTCTCCTCTCCTCCCCTCCCCCTTCCTCTCCTCTCTCCTCTTATGTCCTCTTCTCTCCTCTCCTCCCCTCTCTTCTCCTCCCCTTTCATCTCCTCTCCTCTCCTCCCCTCTCCTCTCCTCTCCTCCCATGGGGGGCAGTAGAGTCCCCCATGGGCCCCGGCGGGGCCAAACGCTGCTGTGGCCCAGAGAGTGCTCAGAGTGCCGCTGGAGCATGCTAGCGCTACTGCTAACTGCCATAATGAACCCCAGGGCTGGAGCGCAACAGCCAAGAGCACCATCACACTCCACAGTGCTCCCAGCCAGGTTAACCAGGCTCTCGTACAGAGGGTCTGGAGTCGAGGCCGTTGAAATTCATGTGTGGGGACTGAGCAACTCCTAGCCAATCAGCGAACAGAGGGGGTGTTTGTGAGCTATGACGTTGACTTGTGCTACATTTGAATTGTAGTGGTTGGTGCGTTCTAAGGTACTCCTCCCTACCCCTTACACCAGAGCTTGAAATGACTACTGATATACCACATTTATTACAATAATAGTTGCCATTGTTTACCCCACATGAAGATAGCTAAATGTGACTTTTATAGGAGTTCAATTCAAGCACATGTATCATAAGTTAAAAAAGAAGGCATGTTTTCACATAGAGTTTTTAATGCATTCTTTGACACACACAGACTGACTTCCTGACTAACCACTGTAATACGTTTACACCTTTAGACTGTACCCCCATCTATCATACCTGATCCCACATTTTTTTGCCAAAAATTGATAAAAAGTTGATTAAAAAAGTGTAAATTTTGAATGATCATGTCAGGAAGTTTCAGACCCTGATTTAGTGGACAAGACTGACATGTAATATATGAGTTCATCCAACGGCCGTCAGTCAGTCAGTTGCGACTCCACTGGAATAACTCTTCAATCAACAGAAATAGAGCTGGAGCCCTAATGTAGATGATCGCTACATCTGCAACATTGTGATAGATGCTAGATGAGGATGAATGTTGGGGAGGTGTGCAATATTCCCTCACTTCATCAATCATACTTTTTACTTAACTGCTGCATACATAATGGTGTGTGTGTGTGTGTGTGTGTGTGTGTGTGTGTGTGTGTGTGTGTTTGTGTGTGTCTCTGTGTGCGTTAGTGCACAGTCGTGTGTATGTCTGTGTGTGTGTGTGTGTGTGTGTGTGTGTGTGTGTGTGTGTGTGTGTGTGTGTGCGTGCATGTGTGTGTGTCAGATAGAAAGTGTAAAAGCATGGCAGGCATCATTAAGCTTTGTCAATAACTCACCTCAGCATCACGATTATTATTGCACTTCAGTTCACCTCAGAGTCTATTTTAAGACATCTGCTTCAGTTCACCTCAGAGTCTATTTTAAGGCATCTGCTTCAGTTCACCTCAGAGTCTATTTTAAGGCATCTGCTTCAATCCTTACTCTGAAAACTGACATTTATCCCCCATCAGACTGCAGAACAAAATACAAAAAAAAAATCTGTCACACATTATGTCTTAAATAAAAAGTGTAAATGATGAAATGAAATACTAATGAAGAAGCAATACAAATATCACAGGTTTTATTAAACAAATAAGGCCAGAATCACAATGATCAGACAATAATAATGTTTCCAAGGGATGCTGTAACACTCACTCCTACAGAGATATAAACAATGGTTATTACATTTAGATTGCTGTCCAGCTCTCTCATTATCAGTGCTCAGCTCTCTGTGTCATTACAGTCAGCCTGCCTGGTATGGAAATGTGGTTGCATCAAAGGAACAGAGTCCTTAATGGGGCTTTTCAGAAAATGAAAGACAGAAGGACATCCCATTTAGAAAATTACTCATGCAAATTTCACTACACACTCTAGTGTGCTTTGTCTACCTGGTTGCTGTTGCAATTTTCAAACATCAGAAAGGCTTTAAATTCAGGTAAAACATCTTTGGGGTCTGTGTAGTCTAGACAAATCATACCACATAATGGCAAATTAATGCCATCCATTCAAAGAAAATGCTTTTAGTTGGAGCTCTTATTTTTGTTGTCTGTGACCAGACAACTGGTTTGAAGATGCAAAATGGAGATTGCACCAAAAAATAAAGGAGAATCTTCATGGAGACATAGCACTGCTGGTGCTCATTCATTCAGCATGTTTACGTGTTAGAATTGGGGAACAAAACACAGAAGACAATTCACGCTCCCTGAGAATATAATCCTGCTGCGCCCCTTGTCTCCCTTCCATTCAGTCGTCCTTTGGTTTCAATCTGTTTTCGATTGGTCTCCTAGCTAGCATGTGCCAGTTTGTCTCTTCTGGTTTGCTCTAGTGCTCTTGAGGCTTTGTGGACGCGGCGACCATTCTGTTCCAGCTGCCACATCCCATTCCTTCTCAAGGCTGTGACCGCTAACCCTTGTCTCCCTCTAGGACCATTCCACAACCACCCCTCTCCTCCCCACACCCCACCAACACTGCTCATCAGGTTAGACATTTATGAGGAAAGGAGGTCATGCTAACCAGACACCCAAGAAGAAGAAGAAGAAGAAGAAGAAGAAGAAGAACAAGAAGAAGAAGAAGAAGAAGAAGAAGAAGAAGAAGAAGAAGAAGAAGAACAACAACAACAACAACAACAACAACAACTTTATTATTTTTAACATATGCACTATTTTTCAATTGCACTGTTAATATTATCAGTAAGTATTATTGCAGTAGTAGCAGTAGCATTCATAAGCAGATGTCACGACACTCAGCAGTCTTTTGACTTCCTCTTTGTTGTTGGAAAATGTTTTTGGTTGCTTTACATAATCAAACCAATGCAATACACTGATAGTATCAAATGTTAAATACATTACAAGTGCATGCGTCTTTGGTGTATTAAAGTTGCTTCAAGACGGCAAAGAATAGAAAAAATTCTAATACATAAAATGAGATAAGGTAGGGGGAAATGGTGTAATCTGTCTGTATGGCATGTTAATAAACTGAGGATCTGGATAGCCACCCACTGTGTTTACTCAGCAGGATTTGTGCATAATTAAAAGTAGTGAGTACACCACAGCCTTGCTCTTACTGTAATATGTTGTTCAGAGCAAGTATTTTTTTATATATATTTGCACACATGTATAATTGTACTCCTCACAGGTAATTACAAGGCTTGGTGGACTGATGTACCTGAGTAACAACATCATCAGTGTGTTTTGGGATAGATTTTAGTACAATCACACTGCACTTGGACTGATGACAGCATGATTTGAAAAAGCTGAGGGCTCAACAGGATGCTAGGACATGTCAGCTTGCCAAGGACATGCTTCAAACTAATGCCTAAACTTTTACCATGGCAACCATCCATTTAGGTATGTGACAGTATGTCCCATGAGCAAAAAAATATAGTAGACATAGAGTATGTGGCAACAACAATGACTTGAGCAGGATAGTAGACATATGTGGCAACAACAATGACTTGAGCAGGATAGACATATGTGGCAACAACAATGACTTGAGCAGGATAGTAGACATATGTGGCAACAACAATGACTTGAGCAGGATAGACATATGTGGCAACAACAATGACTTGAGCAGGATAGTAGACATATGTGGCAACAACAATGACTTGAGCAGGATAGACATATGTGGCAACAACAATGACTTGAGCAGGATAGTAGACATATGTGGACACAACAATGACTTGAGCAGGATAGTAGACATATGTGGCAACAACAATGACTTGAGCAGGATAGTAGACATATGTGGACACAACAATGACTTGAGCAGGATAGTAGACATATGTGGCAACAACAATGACTTGAGCAGGATAGTAGACATATGTGGCAACAACAATGACTTGAGCAGGATAGTAGACATATGTGGCAACAACAATGACTTGAGCAGGATAGTAGACATATGTGGCAACAACAATGACTTGAGCAGGATAGTAGACATATGTGGACACCTTGTATTTCTTTTATGCCTTCTTTAATTATGAATTCAGTGTCAGTACATGTTATAATTAAACCAAAGCCTGTCCCAGGCTTGCATCTGTAGTTGCATTTAGTAATGTGTAATAACATATGCGTACACGGAGGATTCATGTATATATAAACAGCTTATTAACATTCACCATACTTTCAACGAGTGCAACTGAAAAAAATATTCACAATAAAAAATTCACAATTTTTCATACACATAAACTTAGCTATGACTGCAAGTTAATTACTCTCTTCAGCACATAAATATTTGATGTCTGTTGCCGCCTGCAATGTATTGACTCCTTTCATCCCCCGGTTTTAGAATCAATACCTGTGCTTTGAAGAGTGAAAGCATACCTTAAAAATCACTTTCGGGTCGTTCTTTAAACTTTCCCAAACTCACACAACACTTCAAGGCCCACAACTGCTAAAACACTACTGGCCAACTCTGTACAAATGAAGGTACTAATCTTTAAATTGTCTTTGCTAGAGGAAACATTATCGGTTGTGTAATTAGCCGTGTGGGTAGATGTACTCACTGCAATGGTCCCTTCTGCAAACACCAGTTACTCATGGACACAATCGGTCTGGGCAAGGACTCACATCGCTACACATGTTTGCTGTTTCATAAGAGATTGATCAGCGGGTATGAATACTTCATGACTCAGTGTCATTGAAAGGCAGTCTGGAACAATGTGTGTCCTGAAGAGGAACAAAGCTGCTGCGATCTATCAAGTCGAATCATGTAGAAAAAACGTTAGGTATACACGCATATATGATTAATAATTAAATTGAACATTAGGAAAATATTTTTGATTGACATACTGTAAATATCTGTTGGCTTATTTGTGTTTTTATTAATTTTTTAATAAATTTCCATATCATTGTATTGACTATTGAGGCACTCTGAGTTGTGTGTGATGCTCACTTTAAAACCGTGCAAGATATTGTAATGGCAATAATAAGGAAAGCTGGGTCAATACACTGGTTGGGTCAAACACATGGTTAAGGATTTAATTAATAGGGATCAGACTATCGATATCCATATGCTATACCCATGGTATAGTGTTTATATCAATGTGATGCTCAGTAATAGCAGTAACAACTGTCACTTCCAGTAGGAATGATTTCACACCAGTGTTTTTGGTGTCCGTGTTCTTAGGTTGCTAATACAATTCAAAGATGAACTCAAACACAAAGATAAACATGCATTTTAATGTCATTGTTGTTCAACCAGAAAGACTTTGAGTATATGGTAACACAATAATAATTTATTTGATTACATGTAATGATATGGCACAACAAACTTTGGCGTAGGTCCTGTCCTTTGTCCTGATCAATAAAACGTGAAAACTGAATGGATGCTGACTGTAGTAATGGCAGGGCATAATAGTAATACCCCCTGACAAAAGGACAAGGACCCACTGGTGGTGATCAAAAGGTAGACAATGAACTTCCAGAAACATATGATGCATAACAAACATTGAATACGATACATAATGCATTGAAAAGGGAAACAGAGGATTCCAAGAGCACAACTCTGGGTCCCCCCGGAGCACCGGGGCAAGGAAAAACTCCCTAAATATTCGTAATGAGGAAGAAACCTTGGGCAGAACCACGACTCTAGGGGGAAAGCCTAACTGCCTGAGGCGGAACTGGTGCTCAATGAGCTGATAGAGTCCAGGTTGTCGCTCAGGTGACAGGAAATCCAACATCCGGGAACAAAGCAGAGTCACCCCAATGTATGTGGCAGAGAATTGAACTGTTCATGGAGGGGCTGTAGCTGGAATCCCGAGTGAGTATATGGAGGGATCCGGAAGGATAAGGAGGAGACCAGAAATCCGAGGTCGATCAGTGGAGATGCCGAGGTAGAGGAGACATCGGGAGGCCAGTGAAGAGGCAGACGTAGAAGAGACATCAAAAGATCGATCAAGAGGCATGGCGGATTAGACATCATCGTCAGGACCCACTGGACACGGACAGGACCCTTGGATGGATGCTGGGGTGGGAGGAGGGCGAACAGCGGAATACACCTGTGAGCAGCAAAGCAGGTAGGTAAGATGACGTATTTAAAGACAGATGTTACGTGCTGATTGGACGACAGCTAACTGATGATGCGCATTACGTCTTCCTGGTAGAACTTCACGCTACGCTTACATTTCAACCAGAAAGACTTTGAGTATATGGTAACACAATAATAATTTATTTGATTACATGTAATGATATGGCACAACAAACTTTGGCGTAGGTCCTGTCCTTTGTCCTGATCAATAAAACGTGAAAACTGAATGGATGCTGACTGTAGTAATGGCAGGGCATAATAGTAATACCCCCAAAATAAAGAGATATAGTTGTGATACTTACGTAAGTCAATTCAAACTACCCCCCAAAATAAAAATAAGACCTACCGAGCCGTGAAGAGATACCCACCAACACTTTAGTTGTCGCCATCTGCAAATAAGCATAATTATGCCAAAAACACTGAAAAAACGAATCATGCAAGCAATTGAAATCCTGGACATCGGTGACAGTATGAGTATAACGGCAGAAGAAAGCCCAGAGACAAATACCTTTGGTATAGATGCAGACAAAACATTACAGAACATTACAGGACAATACAAGTCATTACACTGAAACAGAAGAGGAGGCCACCACACGGGCTTGAAAACAAATGCTTCAGAGTTCGGCACATAAATAACATCACAGTGCATGTCATCACACTTAGACATAAAAACGACAGCCTCCACGATAGGAGGGGGACGCTACCTCCACGATAGGAGGGGGATGCAACCTCCACGGTAGGAGGGGGATGCTACCTCCACGGTAGGAGGGGGATGCTACCTCCACGATAGGAGGGGGACGCAACCTCCACGATAGGAGGATGATGCTACCTCCACGATAGGAGGGGGATGCTACCTCCACGATAGGAGGAAGCCGCTACCTCCACGATAGGAGGGGGATGCAACCTCCACGATAGGAGGATGATGCTACCTCCACGATAGGAGGGGGATGCAACCTCCACGATAGGAGGATGATGCTACCTCCACGATAGGAGGGGGATGCTACCTCCACGATAGGAGGAAGCCGCTACCTCCACGAAAGGAAGAAGCCGCTACCTCTACGATAGGAGAGGGATGCAACCTACACGATAGGAGGAAGCCGCTACCTCCACGAAAGGAAGAAGCCGCTACCTCTACGATAGGAGGGGGATGCAACCTCCACGATAGGAGGATGATGCTACCTCCACGATAGGAGGGGGATGCTACCTCCACGATAGGAGGGGGATGCTACCTCCACGATAGGAGGAAGCCGCTACCTCCACGATAGGAGGGGGATGCAACCTCCACGATAGGAGGATGATGCTACCTCCACGATAGGAGGAAGCCGCTACCTCCACGAATGGAAGAAGCCGCTACCTCTACGATAGGAGGGGGATGCAACCTACACGATAGGAGGAAGCCGCTACCTCCACGAAAGGAGGAAGCCGCTACCTCTACGATAGGAGGGGGATGCAACCTCCACGATAGGAGGAAGCCGCCACCTCCACGAAAGGAGGAAGCCGCTACCTCTACGATAGGAGGAGGATGCAACCTACACGATAGGAGGAAGCCGCTACCTCCACGAAAGGAGGAAGCCGCTACCTCTACGATAGGAGGGGGATGCAACCTCCACGATAGGAGGATGATGCTACCTCCACGATAGGAGGGGGATGCTACCTCCACGATAGGAGGAAGCCGCTACCTCCACGATAGGAGGGGGACGCTACCTCCACGATAGGAGGGGAATGACTGCCTCCACGATAGGAGGGAAATGACTGCCGACTGCCTCCACGATAGGAGGAAAACAGGTGTCGGCGCAGACAGACAATACATTGTAGGTCATTACACATAAACAGAAACGAATGCATCAACAAACAGCTCGATAACAAATGTCTCAAGGTTCAACACAGACATGACATAACAGTACATTTCAATGCACAAAACGAACAATAAGGATGCTTCCACCAGACCGGTGACTGATGCCCAAGAAGGGCGCAGATAGTGACGGACGTCTCCGAGAATGGCAGAGAATACAGATAAGACACTGACAAGGCCACACAGCCATTATAATACAGTACATTTCCATGACACATAGCAAATAGTGACAGAGTCCTCCTATTGTTAACAGAGACAATGGCGAATGTTACAACACCAGGAACTATGATCACGTCAACAAAAACCAGGAAAAGTGACGAGACGACCACCACCAGATGTCGCAGCTTACTTTGAATTCTGGTGTCCTGCCGCTGCCGTAGCAGCGCTAATGCAAAATGAATGGCCGGTATAGACAGAGGGAGACAACCCACGACCCCCTACCACCATTGATAAATGCATTCTGAAGTGACTTGGCAACTCGAGTGTCGGCGCAGACGATGAAGGACGCCTTGAGTAGTGCGGAGATGACAGATGAGACACAGTCCATGGTAGATGCTTCAGGTCTCAGCACAGACATAGTACAGTTATTTTACGATACATTGCACATAGCAAACAACGACAGATTCCTCCAATAGGAACAGACATTGACAGATGTCACAGGCAACACCATGATCAGTGGCGATATGAAAAATGAAGAAAACGACCACCACCATGACATCGAAGCTTACCTTGAATTCTGGGGAGTGCCATTTGACTGACTGAACGACACGATCATCGAACCTGATGTAATATTCAAAAGCTGAGGACTCTCTCTCCAGCCTTTGAACTGACAGCAGCAGCGCCAATATGAACGAATGGCTTGTATAGACAGAGGCGGGCGAAAAACTTTTCAGCACTGCTGAATTTGTTGCAAGTGAAGAGCGGTGTTTGCTGCCCAATACATTACAGATCGCAAACAATGATGATTCCTCCAGTAGGAACACAGACATTGAGATGTCACGGGTAACACCATGAACAGTGACGATATGAAAAGTGACGAAAGCGACCACCACCAGACGTTGAAGCTTACCTTGAATTCTGGAGTGTGCCATTTGAATGACTGAAAGACATTATCATCGGACCTGATGTAACATTCAAAAGAATCGTACATGAACTTTGAAACAGTGCCGTTGGTAACATTATATTGACATGCCAGAAAAACAAACATCTTTAGCCTTTTAAACGTCAAATCTCTTTGACTGACGTTCAGAATACTCCCACTCAAAGCGGAGCAAGCGGAGAGAAAGCGGTACATTTCCCTTGCATGTATTCGGGGCGTTACACGGCGGTTGTCACAGCTCCAAACCCGAAAGGAGTGGCCCAAATAATCGGATCAGGATAGGCAACACGCAAGACGACAGATCAATCCTTACGGGGAGCAACATACATGACCTATGAATAGGCTCTCACGGAGAGCGACGAGCATCACACACAGATCGGCTCCTACAAGAGCAACACATGATGCAGAGTTCAGCTCGCTGAGAGCGACACCCGAAAAACGCCTGCAGAAGCAACACACAAGAACTCACAAAATAACTGTTAATCACTTTCTTGCCAATTCCGTGGAAAACATTGGGAAATCTAGGAAAAATCCTTTACCAGCACCATTTCAAAAAGGCTACTCAGGGTTGGACAGCAAAGAGTGGACATGCTACACCACTGTTAAGTTTACGAAGACGAAGATATAATGGCCAAACCACTGTTAAACTACCGCACCTGGAACAATTAGCCTGCAGAGATAAAATAAATCAGTCAGTTAACAACGCTGCATGCATGAGTCATTAAATGAGTAGCTGCTACCTCAATACAGAATGGAACCTGAGCAAAATATTTGTGATATACTGTAATGCCCAATAAATAACCCATCACCTAGTCAATAAGGGCTAAAACATGGCAGCCGGTGCAAAGATTGCATTGGAAAATGAAATGGAAAATTACTGCAATAGCCCCATAAACACCACATTAAGCAGCTGCGAATGAAAATGCTTAATAAATGCTACACTGAATTGTCGGGGAGTAAATAATTGGTTTCCATCAGTATGCAGAGAAAATTGCAGACTTTTAATACAACAGTCCCATCATTTAACTATCAGCTTACCGAACTGGCAGCAGAACAAAATGCTTGTGCACACGGGGAAGTACGGTTGACCTTGAAACAAAAGAACGACGTCGGTCCATCCCACTAACTGAAATGATCCGTCCACAACGGAACAGTCACGTCAAGCACGATAGCTTCGGGGCAAACAGATTGGGCCAATTACGTGGATCATATGCAACCGTTGATGCAGTTACAGCTTGTAAAGGTTGAACAGATTAACCAACAACAATAAAACCCACGAGACACCATCTATGTAAACATGTCTCTCTGCAGATGAATTTAGACCTCATATTAGTGTGCCGATAGCACAGTGTACCAGCTAGCAAAGGAAAGCATCAGGACTTCTACCGGGTAGAAACTAGCCCCCATAGAACTTGACTATGGTCAGATGATTTATAGGAAGCTAACCTGGAAAACGTAGGCTACAGGTTAGAACGAAATTCACCCACATAACAACTTTCACACTCCAACATGTTTGTACGAGCTTACTTTAAACAAATACCGTAAATGAGTAATCCGTGTTAGACTGATATGCCCATTTTGACTGATAGGAAGCTAACCGGAGCTAAGTTGCATATTAGCAACTATATGAGGTAGCCTGCGATAACAGGGCAGTGCAAACGAATTTGGCCTCCGACGTACGTATCCCGAGCATCGATCAGTTATGTGAGAAGAAAACTTCGAAACCAGACGCTGAAAATACATTTGGTATCCCTCTACACAAGCAGACCTCGTCGAGTAGAAGCATGGCAGTATATTAGCTAATGAAACCTGCAAAGTAGCACTGACGAGACAGGTAGGACGATGGCTAACGAAACATGAGCCAATCGCTAGCAAACACTGGTAGCTGCTCAACATGTTAGCATAGTTATCATCATTTATCAGACTGCCAAAAGCATACGAGCACCACGATGAATGCACTAACTATCCCAATAAACCCACTGAGGACGAGAAAATTGCGCGTACCATCGAGGAGGTACGAACTACGGACGCATAATACACATGTACGGTAAACAACAGAAACAGGTGCACGACCCATCATTCATATCTACATCAATGGAATGATATCGTCAGATCGAATGAAATGAAAACCAAGGTTAGGTACAATTGGCACGGCTCCGGGGAAGGGAGACCTGAACCTGAACAGACTGGAACTCGGGAGAAAATCCAAAATAGCCGGGCGACTTGGGGCTTGATAGGAAATGTTGGCGTTGGCCATCAGGCAGCGAGTGGAGAAAATCCTTTAGGAGCAGTACGGGCAAATGCGAGCAGGAAGAAGCGGACTGGTATTATATCCTCATGGAATCAGATACGTCTGATGTTGCGCGAGGGGAAAATGCGTCGAACAGCGGAATACACCTGTGAGCAGCAAAGCAGGTAGGTAAGATGACGTATTTAAAGACAGATGTTACGTGCTGATTGGACGACAGCTAACTGATGATGCGCATTACGTCTTCCTGGTAGAACTTCACGCTACGCTTACATTTCTATCTAGGTTGTAGAAATTAATTGGATTCCGTTTAACTGGATTATACCATTTTGTCCATGGCAGCACTGACATTCCTATTTACTACCTTGTACCTAATACCTTTCATGTGGATTAGAGGTACATGTCTATGGTGGAGGTCTCAGATATCATGGCACCCTGGTGGCAGTCATATTAAGCATCAAATGAGATTTAATGTGAAATGATAAAAAAACTATTTCACAATACATGTAAATTACATAATACAGACATATTTGTTTTATGTATGTGCCTCATAAGCTTTTCATTTGCATTTGATTATTTCAGCATTAATTTCCATCTGTTAACACATTTAGCAGACATGTGACAGACTTCACTTCACAGATGGCACACTGAAACATTATGTGAATAAAATATCACCTTTACTTGAACATTGAATTTATACACTGTGGGAATAACTGGTGCCACTAATATACCTAAGTATTTTCTCAACAGTGCTGATTAATTTGTTAATGTTCATGGAATGTCAGCATATTGGCCATGTGCAGTGATTGCATCTCGGTGCATATCAGTACTGCTCTGCTTCCGCGCAGTACCTACGTGTAGTACTACTCTGTTGTGCAATACTACTCTGTCATATAGTACTACTCTGTCATATAGTACTACTCTGTCATATAGTACTACTCTGCCATGCAATACTACGCTGCCATGTAGTACTACTCCGTTGTGTGATACTATTCTGTTGTATAGTACTATTCTGTCCTGTAGTACTATTCTGTCCTGTAGTACTATTCTGTCGTGTACATAGTACTACTCTGTCATGCAATACTACTCTGTCGTGCAATAGTATTCTGTCCTGTAGTACTATTCTGTCCTGTAGTACTATTCTGTCGTGCAATACTATTCTGTTGTGTACATAGTACTATTCTGTCGTGCAATACTATTCTGTTGTGTACATAGTACTATTCTGTCGTGCAATAGTATTCTGTCGTGCAATACTACTCTGTCGTGCAATAGTATTCTGTCGTGTAGTACTACTTTGTCGTGCAATACTACTCTGCTGTGCAATACTACTCTGCCGTGGTGCAGTGCTCATGGACATTGTTTATATCTTGCACCTTGTGACTGTAAATCTTCAGATAGGTTTGTATATCTGATTCATATTTATTAGTTGTGTGTATTGTTGTACACTGTATAATCTTTGTTCCATTTGACTGCTTTTATCTAATGCTTTCTTCTCTGTGCATCTGTTGGCTTGCTCCAAACAACATCTCGCTGTACTTGTATAGTGACAATAAAAAGACTTCTACTTCTAATTCTTCTACTTGCCAAGTGTTGCATACTAACATTGTTGCTTTCCAATGGCCTACCCTACATATTGCAGCTAGTGACAGTATGGTGATACTGAGTTCTTATAGGAATGTTGCTTTTTGGCTCTTTTGTACTAGAGCATCTACTTCTGGGAGAAGATGAAAAATAAAATTAGGATAAAAAAGATTAATCCTATACAAAAGAGTCTATGTGTGTTTTCACCGCAATACTAGTACCAATAACCGCTATTTGAATGTTTTTTTTCTGTTGTCACTGATGCTTATTTTGGGAGAGCACCCAAAGCCACCCCCCTCCACCCTCTGTGAACATAACTACTTCAGTCAGGACTCCTCGCTTGCTAAGTTTCAAAGCCATTGTAAATGCTGTCCTGGAAAAGGCAAAAAGAACCACAGTGGGCAAAATGAACAGATAGAGAGAGACAGAAACAGAGACAGAGAG
The DNA here is from genome assembly GCA_027475355.1 of Coilia nasus. Taxonomy (NCBI): domain Eukaryota; kingdom Metazoa; phylum Chordata; class Actinopteri; order Clupeiformes; family Engraulidae; genus Coilia; species Coilia nasus. Next base: position 32,664,521 of record CM050211.1, read on the forward strand.
AGAGAGAGAGAGAGAGAGAGAGAGAGAGAGAGAGAGAGAGAGAGAGAGAGAGAGCAAACAGAGATGGAGTCCATTTTCTGCACACAGGGGACTCTCGCCACATGGAGGAGAGCAGTAGACAGTATTTCTGTACATGCTCGTATGTGAGGATGTGTATGTGGACATGAATGTATGTATGGATGTATGTATGTTTGTGTGTGTGTGTGTGTGAGAGAGAGAGAGAGAGAGAGAGAGAGAGAGAGAGAGAGGTCGAGAAAGAAAATGTGTTTGCATGCACATGTGTGTGTGTGTGTGTGTGTGTGTGTACATGCATGTCTCTATGTGAATATTCATAAGGTTGTGGAAAAGATTGACAGTTTCTCTGTTTCCACTGGGGTGCGTTCCCTGGCAGGCAGATTATAATCTAATGCAGGCTTGCCTGACCCCCTTTTATCATACACGTGGACCACACATGCACCCACATGCACACCCACACACACACACACACACACACACACACACACACACACACACACACACACACACAGACACACACATGCATACACAACACCTACACCACCTACACAGACACACACCAACACACACACACATGCCTACACACACACACACAACTACACACACACAGCTACACACACACAGCTACACACCCACACCCACACACACACACACACACATACACACACACACGCAGGCATCATTCCCCAGGGGGCGCTCCTGGTGTCACTAATGGCTCCCAGAGTGATGGCAGGAGAGCCGCGCTGGGATAAGCAAGCTAATTATGCCCAAATAAGTGCTGAAATAAGCATGGCGGGAAGAAGGGAGAATGTTAAGGGAGAAGACACGGGGGACAGCACAGCAGGGGGGTGCGGTGGGGGCAGCGAGTTTTTCACAGACAGTTTGTTCCTTCAGCGCAAACCACGAAGACGAACACAATGAACAAAAACCACCACATGTAACATGCAGATGCTTTGATTAGTGGTTCTCTGCCACCCACCCCACGCAGCACACAACAGCTCCTATAGAGTCCTTTGATCATGTGATCGAAAATGCTCGCTTCCCCCCACTTGAACCCCAACGGCAGCCCCTGCCCTGCGTAGATGTGACTGCTGTACTGTGCATAAACATTTCTGCCTAGCCCTTTCGATGGCCTTTCTCCATGGGTGCACACACTTAAAGCCTGGAGGATCCCTTTATGATCAATACAATCTAATTTGTTTCTTGATTGCTTTCCATAATTGTAAAAATGTGTGTGATAAAGTAAGGGGTACACCGAGCGGGGGATTGGGCACCAGGGGAATTGGAAAGGGCATCAGCAGGTACCATGTTTCTCGCTCTGACTCACTGCTTAATTATTTCCAGCTTTATTTGTTGCCGGTAGCAAAGCGCAGCCACTGCGCCTGGTAAATGTGAATGCAGAGTCGCAGAGAATAGAAGCCTCTTTTTAACCTTCATGTCACATATTCCAAATTCTCATTAACAGATTTTTGTTTTGTCACAAGACGTGTAACGAAAAGGATTTTCTCCATCTATCTGTCTGTCTGACAAACCCAAGTACCTTCAGTTCAAAGCTCAGGTTTAGATTTTGTCAAAGCATTATTCATATGGGTATGTCACTGCTGGGTCAGGTGTTGCAAAAAGGGGACTCAAACAGAGATTGAGAAAATTGGACAACAATGACAAAGCAAGAAAATGTTAAACTGTTAAAGTTTTCTAACTTGCCAATGCATTTTATTCCACCTAGAGTAATAGCAGGACAGTGACTTGTTTAGCCAATATTCACACACATGTGCATGTGCACACACACACAAACACACACGCACACGCACACACACACACACACACACACACACACACACACACACACACACACACACACACACACATACACGCACAATACTAGGAGACTGCAGAGCAGCTGGGTTAGCAGAAATAAGGCTTGACAGAGGTGCGACTGTGTTGATTTAGCACAGACACTGGACATCTGGACTGACTGGTGAGAAAAGCAGGGTCTGTGGTGGGCATGGAGCTGGAGACTCTCACTACAATAGCCGAGAGGAGGACCCTGTGCAGGCTGCACTCTATACTGGACAACGACCGCCACCCCCTGCACACCATCTTCACCAATCAGAGGAGTTTGATCAGCTACAGTCTCCGGTCCCTCTCCTTCAGGACAGACAGGCTGTGGAGGTCCTTTGTCCCCAGGGCCATACAGCTGCTGAACGACACACAGAAGGAGCTGAGCATAATGGACTGGTGTTGGGCGTCGGATGTTTAACCTAAACCTGGCCTTCATATACATGCTGGGCGGTTAGGCAAAGTAAACACAGGCAGCAGGGGGACTTGGATTTGCAGCAGGGGCGAGGAGAGGACAGCAGAGACCAGAGGAACTGACAGGAGACCGTCTCAGGCGTGAATTTTTAGTGCTTTTCAGATTGCCTGAGCATAAATCTTAAAAATCCCTTTCTGCCAATGTGTTGAGTCACTGATAAGACGCGTACATCCCATCTTTAGAGACATTCAGCCGCAGGGAAGATTCAGTGTGACAACTGCACTCTGCCATCCTCTCTCCTCTATTTCTTTTCTGCACTTCTCTCCTGACTCCCTCTTAAAGCACACACACACACACATACACACACACACACACACACACACACACACACACACACACACACACACACACACACACACACACACACACACACAATTGCCACTTATTTTCAAAAGTAGGCCTATATTGTAGTTCGTCCTTAGAATCTCTGAGAACCAAACTTTCTCCTCACCATGGGGTAGCGATCTCCTGTTACATGAGGGTGTCTTAAACAGTGGCGCCTGTAATCGTCTGTAGAGTCACTGGAGATCAATAGCAGAGGGCCACTACAGAGACATCTGCGATTGCTGCACTATACAACTCAAATCTAGGCCACGCTGTCGGGGACACGGAGAGCCACAGTGCGGGCCAAACCACTCTGTACACGTTCGGAACAAAGACAGCGATGAAAAAATTGCCACATGCTGTTTTTTTTTTGCTACAGCAACTGTGTTGTCAACAAGCATTTTTTTCTATATCTTTGTGGGTTTAATCGTAATATTATTATTGCTGATGTACTCACCAAACAGCATAGGCCATTAACAATGTAGTGATTACTTTAATATTTTGCCACTACAGTTTTGTAATCATAAATGTACAACAAAAGCTTTTTTTTATGACATTCTAACAAAGTCATTAAGAGCGCAGTAATCATATCTGATTTTAATTACAATAAAAAAATGAAATGAGAATATATATAATAACAGAAGCTGAATTAAACTTTTGACGATTTAATTTCAGTCATATAATTCTGAGCATGAGGTACTGCAAACATTCTTAATTAAATTATAATTACAGCTAGTTGGTCACTGGACTAGTGGCAGAAATATTTTACTATTTTATAATAATCGTGCCTATAAATACACTGACTCATTGAAACCATTGTGCAATAAGGTTTGACCTGAATTCATTTGAGCATAATGCTCAGCCTGTTGGCCTGTTCATTTAAATGGCTTCAGTGCCAGACTTGACTATTTGTGCATGAAACAATCTAAATCTAAATCATGCTCCCAGGGCCATTGCTCAGCCAGCACACATAATGATAGAAATACTGTACTGGACAAAGTCCTTTACTGAATGGGTGCATGTTAAAAGTCCCTGTATGTGCTACTTGGGTGAATTTAGCTGGAAAGAACAAAGCAAGTGGAAGCTATGGTAATACAGTTGCAGTGCACTGATTTCTGTCACCAGTGACCAGTTGTCATGACCCTCACTTATGCCCAATGAAGAGAACAACTACACACAGCTAGATAGAGAAGTTCAGTGTAGAAAACAACAAGACATTGTTTTTTTTCTACATTGTTTATAAAATATGGAAGGCAATAAGCTACAAAATGAAAGCTTGAGTATACTTTATAAGCACACTGCTACCCTATTTAGTTATTGACGGGGCAATCAAAACCTTGCTTGCTTTAATCCAGGTTGTGAATGTGTTTGTGTCATTTGTGTTGTGTGTATGTGTCCCTCTTCTCGCTGACCTTGGCCAAGTCTGTTGCCAGGCACCCTGTAGTCCCCCTGCATCAGGTACATGTTGATTGCCTTCCTCTGCCCTTCCCAGAGTGAGCACTACATACCTGGGTGGAAAGCGAATGTACTTCTACTGCAAATACTGTCATATTGAACTTCCACTGCCTTTGCTGCAATAGCCAATCACCTCACTTTGTGTAGTTTTATCGTAGCTTGGCTGTTGTTATTCGGATAGATCATGCAACAATCAGCAAACACATGGATGCAGTCAAAAGACATAAAATGAAGCAGTGACAAAGGAGTCAAATGAGTGCAGTTTCTGTATACTGTCTTACCATTACAATGCAATTTTCAAAGAGGAAATTGATTTAAAAACAAAAAAATCGAGTGTGAGAATCCGAAGCCCACATACTTAAAGTGTGTTCATCTGACACTCTGTACAGTGAGTCACCGCCACAAAGTCACACAGAAAAGGGATAGAATATGATTTTTAGGGCCCGAAATAGCACAGCACACCCCAGCGGTCCCCTCCCAACACTCTCTCGGCGTGACCTGCACTGTCACTGTCATAGCAAGATTCTGGGCCAAGGACGTCTGACACAGGTGCGTGCACAGTAATCTTGGCGTGCCGTGGACATATTTAAAGAGCAGACATTCTTTCTTTTTTTTCCTTTTCTTTCCAGGAAGAAGTTGGTTCTCTGAATTGAATTTCTAAGCGGGTTTAGAAAGTCAGAGTGTAGACTCATGCGTATGTAGCGTGTGTCTCCTAATCACCATTTTGGCCCAGAGCAGGCTGGGAGTGGCTCTGAGGCTAATATGTAAATGTCATAATCCAACACTGCACGAGGCTGGCTCTCTCCAGCCTTTTTCCTTCCAAGGGATTTTCACTGTGTTATTACTTCCAGTACTTTAACTCAAATATTAGATAACATACACTGCGAATAGGGTTTGTTTTAACATATAATACAATGTGTCAGGGTTTAATGTAATTTTTCTGCCATATCTCTACTGTTATTCACGTAATATACAAATTTAGTGGTCTTTCTCCTGCCGTGCTATGGTATTATATAGCAGTTTGTTGGCTTCGGATGTTGGGTGTCTGGGGGTTTTTGTGCTGTAGTTGCACTTGCTTTCCTACAGTTCAGCCTGGCCTCATCTTTCTTCCATTAAGGCACCTTTGGGGCAGGGGATATATCTCCCCCTCGGGTCAAATGCTTGTTCAGCACTCAGAGGTCCGAGAAAAGAGGCAGGATGAACTTCCAAAGTAGACTTTCCGCACCAAAGCCAGACTATGAAACCCCCAAACCAAATTTAGCTTTGAAAAAGGAAGAACAAAAAAAACCTACTTGGTAAATTAGCAACTGTACTGAGTCATTACCCCATTACAAAGATATCTAAACATTGTTATGCATCATCATGATTGATATAGGTGTATATAAGTAATGCATAGTAATAACTACACTTATAAACTCTGCATAGCTATTTGTACATACTGTGTCATTACACAAAAAGTCTAATGATGTTGGTAGAATAAGCCATAGCACTTCCTAATTCATACTTCCAATGAAGCATTTATTAAACATTTGTTAATTTTAATTGCATTTCATTTCATTTGTTAGTTCATTATTGTTACCCATTGCCCTTACATTATTTGGCACCAATAAGTCATTTATAAACATATATAGTGCAAGTAGGGCATGATATGTAAATCACCACGAATGATGAATGTGCCCACTGATATTAGTTAACCAGTGTCATGGAAGAAGAATTTACATCACAAGTGATTTGTAAGCAACATACATATATACTATACATATATAGTAAATAAAATGTACTTAAATGCTTAAATATCCTATAAGATCCTGTAAATGCATAGTTACCTACTTGCTAACTCCTTGTAAATGGTTTGTTGAGACACATACATTTAAAGCATTATCTCATCTTTATTTTTGTTTCATCAGAATAACTCTGGACTCTTTTTGCTAGCATGTCGAGATGCTTACGACAGGTATTGAAAGCAACATGACCACATAAGAAAAGCATTTCCACCACACACTTTGAGACAGCCTGGCATTGGAGCCTGTTCGTTCACCTGATGGTTGCACAATAGGCTATTGTCTGCATGTCAACAGAGAGGTGTGCAACAGCATAGCGTCACCCATGATTTTCACTAGATCACTGACCACAATAGCTTTTATCTACAGTAAGTGTTGTTATGAATGTCATCAGAAAGGCAACAATGTCTTTGATAACAGCTTCTTGTGAATCCCAATCTCACAGGCTTGTTTAAGATAGTTATATGTAACTGATATTTACAAAAACCACGATCACAGACCGGCAGACACAAGGCCTTTCAAAACTGCCAAAATTAATGGGAATTTCAACCAACATTGGCGGGGTACCTGTAGGCTTACCACCGACAAGGGGGGGAAGTCCAAACAGCACGGCAATCGACCTGCCTCGGACCCTACAGTTTTTGCCGGGGCATGTTTGATGTGAACACACCAACACTCCAACTTAGGTTGTGGGAGTTGTAGTTTCACATTGCACGTGAATTCAAATAAGACATAACCTG
>CM050211.1:32673649-32693649 GCA_027475355.1 Coilia nasus
ATTGTGCTGAAAAGAGAGTGTGGGGGGGGGGGGTGGGGGTGGGGGGGGGGGGGGGGGGTATTAAAATGCAAAAGAACGAAGAGTGGGGTTGAGGGTATTGGGAGGGTAGGAGGAAATGGCTACGTCCAATATGAGAACTGAATGATTTGTGTTAATGCATGGACAGCTGAGAGATACGCAAGTGCCAAACTATTGCAGTGTCTATCGCTCTATGCAACAGTCTGTTCCATTTTGGGTTTTTGTGTGTCACACCATTATGCTATATATGGCTATAGCCATCTCTTAACACCCCAGTATGCACTTTCTACTTGGACCCATCCCCACTAATGTATGCTGCTAATGAAATATGTCCGCTTCAGTCGGTAGCAGTGTGGAGGTTTTGCCTAAAATAAGCAAATTATCAGGTTAAGAGCCAACAGATTTGCCTAGCAAACACCAGCAAGAGCACAGTTGGCAGTGCTGAATTATCGCTTGCCTGCCAGCTGATGCATTTCCGAGATATATTTGGACACACGCTGCAAAAAAGCTGCTGTCGTATTTTTTTTTTCATGGGGTTTCAGACCAGTTCACAAAACTACGCCGTAAAACAGCCCAGACATCTGGCTGGAATAAAATGTTTTGTTTATCTGTCCTGTACATAACATTGCCATATGTTATTGACAAATTTGAGGATGTTGCAAGCAATTTGAATAATTAATGCAAACAAATTTCAAACAATGTAAAAAAACCTGCGTTTGCATAATAAGGCCTAATGAATAGCAGCGAATTATGAGCCACTATAATCAGCCCTATCCTGGCTGCTTACACGGCCTGTGGTTCCAGAGAGGGGTTGTGTGCTCGCTCATAAACATTACCCTAATACCACTAACCAACAGGGGGGAGTACTGACACAGATAGCAACACCAACATATGCCTGACAGCAGGGGAGCCGCGAAGGGGGGGGTGTGGTAGGTCCGGATGATTCAGAGGGCCTAGAGCTTCACACGGCCCACAGAGGACTATGATATGGTTGGGGTGGGGACCCAAAATTATTTTCTTTCAGAGGGCCCACAAATTTTAGCGGCGCCCTTGCCTGACAGTGGTGGGGCAGTCTCTCTTTAAAAGAACTCTATTTAGTTCCCCATAGAGGTAGAGTTAGAGAATGAGTTAGAGGTAGAGTTAGTGTATCCTGCCATAGAGAAATATGTGTGGTTTATGTTTCCTGAAAACCCTGAGATAAGCCGAAAAGGAGCTCAAAGTTCAACCCTCTTATGTCTTCCACGAGGCCTTCGTGCATCCAGCCCAGCTCTTTTTATTGTCTGTCTGTGAGACTGCGCGAAGAATTGTGATTCACCCATCAGGGCAATAAATGTCACCCTGCCATTATTAATGATTTCCACTCAGGCTGACTCTGTCCTTCTGCTCTTGGCATGTTATGGGACATAGGTGAGCTGTCCTTCTGCTCTTGGCATGTTATGGGACATAGGTGAGCTGTCCTTCTGCTCTTGGCATGTTATGGGACATAGGTGAGCTACCTGCGTCCTGGCGGTGTCCCGGCTTGGCCCTGCACGCGCTAGCGGTGCCATTGTTATGGTTTATGGCAGGGGACTCGACGGCATCCTTGTCACCGTGCCCTGCTAGCCGTGACCTATCCAGCACCGTCCATCAATTAAGCGTGAACTGCGTGACCTATTGACTGTATAAACAAAACGATCGACGATATGTCAGACTTGGTGGTGGTGAGGCACTGTTGCGATTGCTGTTGGTTTTAGAGTTGAAATCGATTTGTTCTATCAAAAGGGAACACAGATAGAGTACAGATAACACACACTGAATGCATTCGAGTGATTTCAAGTTAAAAACATTTTGCAAAATTGTTAAAGGCACAGGGATAAAACATCAATATAGGATAAAAGCAAAGCTGAGCAAAGCACAGCAGAAAATAATCAAAACCGATCAAAACATCAGGGCAGACAGGGCTATTATTATGCTCTATGCATCTTGAACAACTCACCAGGGGACACAAACTAGCTTTGATTCTCATAATTGATTTAGACAATGACTGAACCTTCTTAAAGATTTAAAGGAGCCTACAGGAACAGAGAAACGGTCTAGGAACGTATTGCTTATGCTTCCAATGTCCATTTTAAAAAAATGACCTTGACTTAGGCCTAACTATCTCCCGATCAAATAGTAAAGTGAATGACTCTCGGTGAAGCTGTCCATTCATCATTCGAATATTTGATTATTTTAAAAATGATTTGTTGTAACATTGTTTGGGTCAATCTTGCTTGAACGAGGTGTTTACATGTGAGTCAGGATTGAGTCATTGCATGTTGTTTGTTAATTTCCCGGAGAGAGGATTATTTTTCTGACACGCGTGAGCCCGGCTGCCCTCTGTCTGCCATAATGAACAAGCCATCGTGACAGCGCAGAGTTTGTTGAGGCCGTCAGCAGAAAAGGTCACAGCGGCGCATGCAGTTTATTGCTCATTTACATTAATTAGGCGCGACACAGGTGTCACGCCCACCTCAGATACTCCACCATTGATCGCATCAGGAGGGACATCGCTGCCACACCTCCCCCCCAAACACACACACACACACACACACACACACACACACACACACACACACATTTTATAACAAAAACAACAGCAGCAACAACAACAATAGCTCTTCTCTTGTCTTCTCTTGGTGTAATTCCAACAACAAAGTGACTTTAAGTACTTAGAATAGCGTTATAAAAAAGCAATGTTTTATTATTATTGTTATTAATCTCAGTTAATGAGCAATGTTTTATTATTATTGTTATTAATCTCAGTTAATGAGCAGTCATACAGGAGGAGGAGGGTGTGATGGAGTCTTTGTAAAAGAACTCGCAAAAAGTGTGAAGCAAGTCTGTGCCATCGGTTTTTCATCCATCAACCTAGCAGACGCTACACCCCCGGCCTGCAAAGCCAGCTAGGCAGCCAACAGTAGAGGGGAAAGAGGGGAGAGAAGAGGGAGGAGACGGTAGAGGGGTGAAATGAGACGGGAGGAAATAGTAGTGGGAAGAGAAAGGAGAGGGCAGAGGGGTGAGGGGAGGTGGACAGAGGGGAGGATGAGAGAGGAGAGAGAGGAGAGGGCAGAAATGTGAGGGGAGGATGGGAGAGGAGAGAGAAGAGAGAGGGAAGGGGGTGGGAGGGATGAGAGACAGGAGAGGGCAGAAGGGGTGGGGGGAGGTGGACAGAGGGGAGGAGGGGAGAGGAGAGAGAGGAGAGGGCAGAGGGGAGGTGGACAAAGGGGGGATGGGAGGAGGGGAGAGGGGAGAGGAGAGAGAGGAGAGAGCAGAGGAGTGGGAAGGTGGAGAGAGGGGAGGATGGAAGATGGGAGAGAGAAGAGAGAGGAGATGGGGGAGGAGAGAGAGGAGAGGGCAGAGAGGAGTGGGGAGGTGGAGAGAGGGGAGGATGGAAGATAGGAGAGAGAAGAGAGAGGAGATGGGAGAGGGGAGAGAGGAGATGGCGGGGGGTGGGAGAGAGGAGAGGCAGAAGAGGGTAGAAGGGGTGAGGGGAGAGAAGAGAGAGAAGAGAGCAGAGGGGAGTGGGGTGGTGGAGAGAGGGGAGGATGGAAGATGGGAGAGAGAAGAGAGAGGAGATGGGAGAGGGGAGAGAGGAGAGTGCAGAGGGGTGAGGGGAGGTGAAAAGGGGAGAGAGGAGAGAGAGGAGAGGGCAGAGGGGTGAGTGGAGAGAGGGGAGGTGGGAGAGGGGAGGATGGGAGAGAGAAGAGAGGGCAGAGGCATGAGGGGAGGATGGGAGAGAGGAGAGAGGAGAGGGCAGGGGAGTGGGAGAGGGGAAAGGAGGTGGGAGAGGGGAGGATGGGAGAGGGGAGAGGGAAAAGGGGTGAGGGGAGGTGAATGCAGGGGTGGGAGGGAGGAGAGAGGAGAGGGAGAGGAGAGGGCAGAGGGGGGCAGTGACAGTGACGGTGAGGCAGGCATCTGTCTCCTCAGCGGTGACACGCACAGTGATGCCCAGGCGTATCTGTGTGAGGGGACGTGCCCACAGGCTGCACCCATCTGCTCTTGACCCGCAAAAAGGATTTGGGCTTGTTCCAGATGTCCGCAGAACACTGCAGCTCACACACGCCAAATTCACAAACACACACATGTGCACACACACACACACACGCACACACACACACACACACACACACACACACACACACACACACACACACACACACACACACACACACACACACACACACACACACACACACACGTGCACAAACACACAGAGGTGCACACACACATTAACACACACACACAAACACCTGAACACAGTTAGGTCTTTAAACCGCTTATACTGTAGGTCAGATGGCAGACTTTAATATCTACATCACAGGCATGCCTCATAACTTCACATGGTGAAAGATTTTAATAAATGACATGAACATATAACACATTATGCCCTACACCATTATATGTCAACGGAGTTTTGACAGAGTTTAATATTTCACATAAGTACATCAGACAGGTAATTGCCTCATATGCAAATGCCTCTAAACTAATCCTGCAACAAACAACTACTCCAATCCAACTATATAATTAGAGGCAGAGGTTAAAAGTAAAGTTGGTAAAACACAATTGATATTTGAGCTCAACATCCAATTACAATTACATCTTTCTTTTTTTTTTTAAATTGTTACATAATGAAGTGTAATAGGGTTTCATGTAATGAAGCAACAGTCTTTTACATAATGCATATACGTATATGTAATAGTTAAATGTGTTCAACTAGTGGTGGTAGTTATCAGTAGCTGTATGGCCTCCCCTGTCATAACGTTACGTAATGCCGGTGTGCAGAAAAACTAATTAGTCATCAATGCAGAACAAGTTAATTATATGTTGCTTGAATGACCATGAAACTGTGCTGGAATGTACTATTTCTGAAATCACTTTAATGGACTGCCACTCCGACAGCGATATGTCTTCATGTTGCACAAATAAAAATAAATGACTGAATAAATGAATGAATACTGAAACTGATGTTCTGATAATGATATTGATTAGTTTGGTGCATTAAACTCCCCGTAGTAAATTCACAGTAAATTAGTAATCACATAGCGGAAAGCCTCACCTGCGCACCACAGTTACATTATGACTTATGGCAACATCACCGTGAAACGGTCATTGCCTATTTCCAAAGAATTTAATTGCGAAGATGACATTTTATGGTGATCTATTTAGGCAATAAAGTTAATTGGATTTACGCTGTTGGCACCTTGGGAGAGCAATGAAGAGGAGGGGGAACAACTCCAAACTCCTTGAATCATTGAAACCACAACAAGCTCTGTTTGTGAATAAAAATTACAAAAAAAATGTTTCATGGTTTTATATTGATATCTTGATATTTGCCAAGACATGATAGCGAACAGAAGAACAGACAAGTATCTCATGGAGTCATCATAGTCTGAGTAAGGGGATTTTGGGTTTGTTGGGTATATCAATAAAAAGATAGGCCAGACTGGACCTTATTACCTACTGGCACCTAGTAACTAGACTAACTGTTTTTTTTTTTTTTTCACTCGCATAGAACTGCCTGACGGCTGACACTGTTGAAATGGGTTTTGACTGGTGAGGGCTCTATAGACCTGAGGAGGAGTGGGAGTCTATTTTAAAAGGAGTGAAGCTAAATGAACTGTGGATTAGACTGTGAACAATGGTTAACTTCCTGTGACTGTCAAGATGATTAATGGATTTGGTTTCCTCGGCAACATCTTTTACATCATTTAACAAATTGCTTATGGCTGCAATCGTCATCTCAGTCAAGGACCATAAGCGCTAAATGATCAAATTGAAACATTAATTCTTCCCATTGTGTGAGACAGTCCATCAACTCTTATTTGCTTTCTTTGACTCTAAAGCATATAATTCCCAGGCTTAGCGCCCAGTAACACTGCAGAGAGATAGGTCACAGGAACCAGGAGGAACACAGGCGGTGTATTTTGGACCCTGGAGGGTTGTTTGTACAGAGCAAAAGGCAAGAACATAAAAATGAAACAAAATGCATCAAAAAGTGTCTGACATACAACTTGCCTCTTGGATGATTTTCAGTTATTAGGATGGCCATTTTTCAAGCTTTGTGACCACAGACATTAAGCAAATGGCACAGCCTCAAGCTGTAAGTGCACCTTTTTTCTTCAGGAAAACATAATCTGTGTAAACATGTACAATGGTGAAAATAACAACTGGCCTCACAGTAGCTCTGAGACATTATGTGTACCAAGGACATATACATGGATGGCGAAAGTTGCACAAAAGGTGACACGCTCTTTGAAATGGTAAATGTAGGCTCACACTTTGAAAGCTTATTTAATGACTCTCATTTTCAGACAGAATGATGAACAAAAAGCCATTGTTAACAATTGACTGCAATTACCACCCAGTGAGGGAAAAAACACTAAGCTCAATACAAAAGTACCTGCTGCTGGTACGGTACAGTACGAAACATGGCATGCTTTGGTCATTACTAGCATTAGATTTTCTCATCTTGCAACTATTTGGGTTTGGCCACTGCAAGGGGGGTAAACTTTGCCTGGTAAACTAGCCCCTCGTACTGCATTTCATTTTGTACAGAGGGTCTGGAGTCGCTGCTGTTGAAATTCATGTATGAGGACCAAGCAACTCCTAGCCAGTCAGCGAACAGAGGGAGTATTCATGAGGCATGACGTTGACTTTGTGCACTACATTTGAATTGTAGTGCATAGGTAGGCTAATTGTAGCCTGGTAAACCAGCCCTTCGTACTTCATTTCATTTTCTACAGAGGGTCTGGACCTGACACAGTCAGAAACGATTTCTTCCTGGAGGTGTGGACTCTGCTGAAGTTTAAAACAAGCCTCTGCCTTTACCCAATCGCCTCTGTACAAAATGAAATTAAGTATAAGGGTCCAGTTTACCAGGCTAGGGAAAACTTAGGACAATTCTAAGGGCCTAGCATTGACAGAAGGGCCTTTAAGGACACTGTAAATAATTTTGGAAGGGAGCCCAAACTCTTTCATAGGGCTCAACATTTCCAGTGCCCCCCCCCCCCCCCCCCCCCCCCCCCATGTGGTGTCAGTGTATACAGCCAGGTCAGCTGGCTTGAGGGGTCCGGGTCTTTCCTCTCAGCCACCTCTTCACCCCCATAACTGACAGGATTGCTTCTATTGTGCTGTCTTTTTGCCCTCACACAAGCACACAATAAAACTGGAGGCAAGTTCACGAACTTTGCTGGCTGCTTTCAGTTGCTCACACAGTTTGACTTCCACTGCCTTGCTTTGTTTATTCTGAACAATGTCAATGTACATCCTAATACAAAAAACATACGGCCGCATTACTACACATTAGATTTCCTGAGGCTTGCAGGGAAATATTTTTTTCTATTTTTGATACAGCACGAAAGTATTCAAACGTTCCATCTACAAGGATATGTTTTTCCAAGAAGTAATCTAAGGCGAGTGGGAAAATGAATCAATTTTCGCTGTAGCGTAATTTACACAAATATTGAATGGTCCAAAGGGAAGTCAGACTGGTGAGTTATATGATAGACCAGTAAACATCACTGACACGGGAGCGACGATCTATGTGTAGCCCTAGCTCTGGCAAGTGGGACATAAATTGATTGCCCCGTGATTAAGGCTCTTACCCCTTTGCCCCATCACCGGAGATTGCACTCAGTATCTCCTTGCCCCCTGACTGCCTCCTTCCTTCTGTCCGTGTTATATTGCAAATGAATGTGAATTTTATTGTTCTTTGGGCTTTGGCTATTCAGCCTTGCCAATAACACAACTCTCTCCCTCTCTCTCTGTCTCTCTTTGTCTATCTCCCTCTCTCTCTCTCTCTCTCACACACACACACACACACACACACAGTTACATTACAGATTAATGTGTTATTTTATTGTTCTTGTGCTTTGGCAACAGTCATGCTAATAGAGCAACTTTGAATTGAAGTGTATTGAGTGCAATCCCAGAGCCTCAGCACATCTATAGCAACACCAGAAGAAAAGTCAGGCGAAACTATGACCATTTCAGAACCTAACTTGTTGTGTTTGGCAATACAGTGCTCAATGTTTAGTTCCATGATGTCTCTGAATGTTTAGTCTCAATGTATCTCTCAATGTTTAGTCTCAGCTTATTTGCTGTTCTGCACATATGATGTTCTTGATTAAACGCATCATTCAAATAAATAAAGGTACAGTATGTATAAGTGATGAGTACTGTAGCCTCCACTCTCCGTATGGGTATTGGGGCAAAGCAAATGATTGGCTATAGGTTTAGGTACCTGCAGGTTTGGTCTTCTGTGCCCGCTGTGTGAAAGAGTGCAGGTTCATATCCAATAATGGCCAACCTGATTTCAAAAGGCACAATCCAATACCACATATTAGTTCTAGCAATTCCGTAATTCAGCTGATTCTGATTTGAACAGGTCCTCAGTCAGGCACAAGTGTTAGTTATTGAAGTCACCTGTCTAAATTACACAGGTACAGAATCAAGTGATTTGGAATATGTGGTATTGGGCTGTAGCCTGAAGCCAGGCTGCCCAAGACTGTCCACATCACTATCTGCAGATGCCCATTGAATGCGGATGCAAAAACTGTGTCCATTCCTCTCCTATGGGATAATGAGAAACAAGATTATTCATTTATCAGGACAGGCACTGAATGCATTAGTAAGTACACATTTATCACAAAACGCTATTTAAACACGCAATGTTGACTGGATCTAAAGTAGCTAAGCTGCTGTGTGTGTCTTTTCTAAGGAAGTAAAAGAGGGAAAACAAGCAGTTAAAGTCAGCACAGGCACTTTACAGAAGACAAAGTGAGAGTAAGAGCGTGTCACTGCTGTCAGCACAAAACAGATGCATTTTGCTGAAAGTGCTCCATAAAGATATTAAATCCTGGACAAGATCAATTAATTAATTTAGACTAGCATAAAAAAGGCTAATTTCACTCAGACTATCACATACAGTTTTGCACTGCCACCAAGCAGCAAAAACGTATAAGTGATGCACGCATGGGTACCCGCGTACGCACACACACACACACACACACACACACACACTGAAACTGTTGAGTATGCCGTATCCAGTTAGAGAATAAATAATTTTTGCGAGAGGTATTAGCTCCCCTTCCTTACGTACACATGCATGAGTTGCACTTTATCAGAATTATGTTCTCACACACAAGCCATTGCATGATCACCACCACTTTGAATTGGGTTGTAAATTTCACAAGCATTACACCGCTTATAGCTCTTTTGGGCCCGTGGACAGAGTTCCAGTTTAGTTTGAGCGGTAGCACAGAGGACATATCTCCCCTGACCCCCTCCAAAGTGTGGGATCGAGCCATCAGGAATCACAGTCCAGGGGTGAGAAGGATGAAGACACCAGCCACAAGAAGTCACAGCAGAGGGCAAAAGGGCTGCCTGCCACCTGCCTGGAGGAGAAATGGATTTGTTCTTTCCATGTGAACTCTAAGACTTTGAATAGTCATGAGATGGCACATCACATATCTGATTATGTTAATTTTCAGATTCACTTCCATTGTCCTTTTGAAAGAATAAAACACATAATCTTCTCTATAGTGAAGTGTCCTTCAAGAAAAAAAAAAACGGACTTGTTAAAAGTAAACATCATGTGCCCTACCGATGCCCTCTCGTTCATGGTGTATCCAGGGAGTGATTGAGTGGCGGAGCCTTTTGTCAGCCATCCCCATGGTTGCCTGGGCTTGGGAGGTTCTGAGAGAGGGCAGGATTGGGGCCAAAAGGGGGGCGAGCGTTTGACGAGAGAGCGCGTGTGTCAGCAGGGAGTGAGGAGCGAGGCAGCAGGCCACATCAGTGCGTAGACGTGGGGAGGATGGAGTGGGGTCGCAATAACAGGGGCGGCGAGACTGACGTGGGGGCTTCTGTCAGACTAACCTCTTTTGGCCTCCCCATCAGGAGCTTGTCAGGCTCTTGACAAGGGGTTCACACTCACGCTGAGAAAGGGCTGCTGGAAAAGAGGCAGGAGATTCGGCTCAGAACGTCTGAGTGGTGTAACGTCTTACAGAGAATTTCAGTGAATCGCTTGAGCTGCGAGTCGGCAGCTACTCAAAATGCTTGATGGAGCCAGTCTCCCTTTCAGATCTTCACTGGATCTTTTATTTAGTCTGTTACTTCTTCTCTTACTTCATCAAAAGCACACTGTCACATTTGAGACAGTGTTAAAGTACTTACAGTGCAGAGTACATCACTGACTATTCTGTTTGCGTTAGTCTGTGATGTTCAGTTTTCAGTACCTAATTTGCATGTGAATGTGTATAATTTTCACATTAACCTCTGATATACTCCAACGTTAACATGACTTAACATGGACATTTTAAGAATTACCCCTCACAGCCCTTTTACCATCCAGTGTTTGGGTGCTCTCAAAGGCAACCAGTCAAAACCTAACATCAGGAGTATGAAAGAGAAAATTGGAATTTGACTGGCTGTTGAACTCAATGATCTTTTACTAGACTTGTATCCTATACCTTTGAATGAGTCTGAAATGTAACAAACACAAAATAAGAAAGATTTTTTTGTCTGCATTCATTGCCAATACGTCAAGCATTTTGATACATAATGCAAAAAGCGATTTATTGCAAAGACATCTCAAAGACAGGCAGGGAAGCTGTTTCCCGTCTTTGCACAGAAAAGTGCAGTTGATGACATCAAAATCAATCACAGGCATTTTCTTCCAATGCTGGTAAACATGTTTTTTCCCTCCTGTTTCAAGTTGAAAACACTCTTCTTTCTTATCACCACCAGAACATTCCAATCAGTTCCTCCATAGATTTTCATTGGGCACTCATTACAAGAGTCAAATAAGGAATCTGTTAAATTGATGGATAAAGGCTGTATGTACAATGCAGTGACTAATTCACCTCCCATCTCTGTTTTGAGGGAATGCCTTAGCCGAGGACACATTTGAGATGGATTCCAACTGAGGCTTGTTTGGAGAAGAAGCAGATCTTTTTATCTCCTATATGCCAATATCTGGTGGCATTTTGTGAGTGCCGAGCGCACTCCCACAGAAGAAGGAAGACAAGGCAGTATAATTCGAGGACAGAATGAGATGTGTCTGGGCCCTCCTGGCAAATCTCCCCCAGCCGTTGGATATTATGGTCTGCGGATTTGCATTTGAATGAATAAACGGAGCTCAGAGTGCTGCAGGTTTTAGCCCTCGTGTCTCGCAGTCTCGCCTGACTGTGCAGTCATCGCAACTCAACTTTCCCTGGCTGCCCATTCCTCTCCAGTGTGGTAAACAACTCTCTCTCTCTCTCTCTCTCTCTCTCTCTCTCTCACACACACACACACACACACACACACACACACACACACACACACCTCAGCACCGACCGCTAGCCTCAGGGTCTCTCTGCCTCCTCCTGGCTCGCTGCCCTAGCAACACTCGCTCCTCCAGCATGGTGGACTGCCTATTTTTAAACACGAGTCTTATACACAAAAGCCGCTGTTTTATTTAGCTTTTATTCATTCATTTCTCAATTTATTTATTTGCTTGTGTATTTGTTTGTTTGCTCTTAGGGGAGTTTCTGGGCAGAGTAAAGTTGGTGGTCTGAAGGTGATAAACAAGACGACGCCTCATTCTTTGGAGGTTTTTTTTTTTTTTCCTTTTTTTTTTTTTGGAAATGGCGGCTCGGACAACAGCTCATCTGTTATGTTGCAGGATGGACCAGAGTGTGGGGCCAAGTGGTGATTAAAGCGCCATCCCCAGCCGGGAGGGGGAGAGGAGCGCCACTTCGGGTGATTGATGATCTGCACTTGAACTGACAATAATGTGTCAGGCCACCGCGCCAAGGAAATATATTTCTAGCAGCATTGTATGCACCAGAGTCTGGGATTTTGGAATCAAATCAAAAATGTTTTAACCTACCCGCTAATATTTTAGCCTCTCTCTTTCTCGCTCTGTTTTTCCCCCCACTCGAATAGGTTGGAGGTGTTTGCAAGTTTTATGAAGGTACCTTTACTGCTGACCATCTGGAATATAAATAGTTAATTAATTCAAGCCTTATTTACAGAGTTGTTCCATTTAGGTTGTGTCCAGTCTGTCACATCATGTAATTACAGTGATGTCAGAGTCATTAAAAGAGAATTATCTGGAGTGCCTTCCTTCTGGGATGCATATGAGACACTAGCCTTCACTAACTGCATATTTTATTCCCCCATCTTGTGACATATCCTGATGATATTTCATGATATTTGACGATAATCCACTAAATCTGGTTGAGTTCTACAAAGACTCACTGCTCCCGCAACAATCTGATGCAAATAGATGAAAGGGATGGAAACAGATGAGGATGTTGGACCTTCAAATGTCAGATTTGATATTTTTTTTACAGGTTTGTAACTAAAGATAAGTGTGATGTCCATACATGTACCCCTAAGGATAAAAACGCTTCCAATTACAGCCCAGCCCTGAAACCGAGACGGAGAGAAACCGACCAAGATCAGCAAACATGGAGGAGGCGTGATTCGCGAGCTCTCAAATAACAGCTGGATTCACAGCTAAACCACTCTCTGCCTCTCTCCCTTTCTCACCACCACCACCAACACCACCACCACACAGCAGAGCTCCAAGTGCAGAAGAAAGTAGGCCGGCGAGCCCAACCCTCCCCAGCATCCCCCCAGCATCCCTCCTCCATCCCTCCTGCGCTTCACCATGGAGACAGAGGTCTAATGGGCTTTGTTATTAACTTTAACAGCATGAAACCGTGCCCCACTCTTTAAAGTATGGTTTTTACAGGCAACCAGACGTAGTAGTACGTAGCATTTTGCTCATTTTTACATGTAACTGCCCCAGGGTCATCTTCTGACCAAAAGGTGATGAAAAATATTGCAGAAGTGTTACACAGAAATCCTGCAGTATTCAGTAGTAATACAAAGTTGGAGAGTGGAAAGGGAGGAATTTGCTGATAAATGGCTCTACTGATGTTTGTAGACTGCAGTATCACATGCTTGCCTCCTCACAATCTGTTTTATATGGTATATATTACAGTTTTTGCCCACTGCTTGAACGCAATAGACATATGCTTAAACCAAAGTAACATAACTTGAAGTTGTGTTACCATGCCTTAAACACAGTGTAACCATACCTTACAGTTTTTGCCCATTGCTTGAACGCAATAGACATATGCTTAAACCAAAGTAACATAACTTGAAGTTGTGTTACCATGCCTTAAACACAGTGTAACCATACCTTAAACAAAAGCGCTGCTTTACACTTCAGTTGCAATTCTGCAACACACTTGCTCCTTTTTGCAAAGACTTGCTCCTGCACACTACACACTATTTCATACATAAGACACTTCATTCAAAAATGAAATACCGAAATACAAAATACAAAAAACAGTGTTTTATATAAAGTAGACTAGTGTGTTGGTGCTGATGTGACAGTGTTTTCATAAGATACAAGTGTGTGCAATTTTGTCATTAGAGTGACATTTTGGCGAAGGATTGTTAGGTTTTGATTGCAGAGTTTCAATTTGACATAGATGTGAATGGTTTATTTCCAAGTGTTGTGTCCTATGTGCTTGGGTGTAGAGTTTTGGCACAGCGAGCCAAATTTTGCAAAATGTGTTTAAGCAATGGGCAAAAACTGTAATGTGTATGGTATATGGATATATGAAAGACAAATAAACTCACTTTTTTCCCTGAATGGCTACCTAAGCTAAGCACTGTGCAGGGCTGTGATACAAGTCAGGCCTCAAAAACAGCTTTCAAGGCATGCCATTGCAAACAGCTGTGCCAAAGAACAATTGCTTAGCATGCTATTGGTTGTTGATGCTTGCTGTAAGGTTGTAGTGTGTACAGTCATGTTTTATAGTTAGAAAAAATGCTAGCAGTTTTCTACCCACGGATATCTCATTAAAATGCAACTTTTGTCTGACTAGTTGTTTACAGAACATTGCCTTAACCAAACAAAACCCCTACTCCTAACAGAGGTTTAACAGAGTTTAGTAATAATCTGAACATCTGCAGTTATAGTGTCCAACAACTCCTTATTACAGCTTTCAAAAGTGTTCTTTGAACTAAACTGTCATTTTTTTTACCAGATTTTGGTAAAATCAGAATTGATTTGTTCTCACAGCTTTAGAAAACTCTCTTGTGAGTACAAAAGAAGTTTTGAAAAATAAAGTTTCACAAAGGTATATACTGGTGCACTGGGTTGACTGGTTACAGTGTCACCTACAGGTTATCGTCAGAGCATCTGGCCCATGCCCAAGCACTGTGAGTCGGCACAGGAGCTCCAGAAGCCCTGGAGGAGGTGGTGAGGTGTTAGCATTGGCAGGGCGGTGTGTGTGTGTGTGTGTGTGTGTGTGTGTGTGTGCGTGTGTGTGTGGGTATGTGTGTGTGTGTGGGTGTGTGGGTGTGTGGGTATGTGTGTGTGTGTATATGTGTGTGCGTGGGTGTGTTTGTGCGTGTGCGTGTATGTGTGTGTGTGTGTGTGTGGGTGTGTGGGTGTGTGGGTATGGGTGTGTGTGTGTGTGTGTGAGTGTGTGTGTGTGCTTGTGTGTGTGTGTATATGTGTGTGCGTGGGTGTGTGTGTGTGTGTGTGTGTGTGTTTGTGTGGTGCTGAGGTGGGCTTATGGTCCGCTAGTGGCGGCCGGTTGGCCAAGGTCCGGGCCGGTCCAGCCGAGCTGGGCAAGACCCGCCGTCAGTGGCAGCTCATTAATCCCCACCCCTCTCATTGACATCTGCTGACAGTATTGAAGTTTGCTGTGCTGAATGGACCCCCAGAGGCCGCTCAATTACCCTGTCTGCAGGCAATTAGCAGCACCTCTCCACGGGTCAATGGCTGACTGGTGACTGAGCGAGAGCCTGTCAGGCTGCCCGCCGACGCACCACGCAAAATAAACGTGCCGCCCACAATAATGACTGACGGTTCCGGCGGGAGAAGTGCAAGGGAGGAGAGGGGAGGGGAAGGGGGAGGGGGAGGAGAGAGGTAGGGGGTGGTCATTTTGGGGGCTGGCAGCAAACTGATTAATTTATGGTCCGCACTGAGGAACGCTCTGTTGGGACGCTGGTTAGTTTACAGATATGAGCTATTCTTTGCTATCATAAGTTCGTGTTTCTGGTGATTATGTATCTGATTTCTTTTCATTCCTCTCTCTGAAGTGCACAGAAACTATATTGTTGTTGCAAAAGGTTTGTTTCTTAAAACCTGGAAGACCAGAAGAGTTGAAGGTGTTTTGTGTATGTTTATGTGTGTGTATGAGAGAGGAGGGTGTGTGTAAGAAAGAGGGGAGGGTGTGTGTTTTCACCAGAGGTTTGTAAATCAATTGAATTTGGCCTAATGAAAGCCAAAGTGGACTCAGCAACTCCAGCGTGAGGCGTTTTTTTGCTGATGATATCAGGATGAAGCAACGATTTTGACATGCTAATGAAAACCAATACCCAAGCACTAACGGCCTGATCGAATTTTATGATGCTGCCATGGTCACTGCTCTATAGGGCACTCGCACTGTGTGTGTGTGTGTGTGTGTGTGTGTGTGTGTGTTTGTGTGTGTGAGAGAGAGAGAGAGAGAGAGAGAGAACGAGAAAGAGAGAGAGAGAGAGAGAAAGAGAAAGAGAGAAAGAGAGAGAGATAGAAAGCAAGAGAGAGAGAGAGAGTGAGAGAGAGAGTAGCTTTGTTTGTGTGTGTGTTTGTGTGTACCTCTGTGGATCTAATTTGAAGTGGCCAACCCAAAGCTTACTACCCCCTTGCTCTCTCATTTTCTCTCTCTTTGTCTCTACTTATCAGATCCTTTACTGTGTCAAAAAAGGCAATCAGGAGCCACATCCTACATCTCCTCTCATCCCCCAACACAGTCTCCTGGGATACATAAGGTGCAGTGATGGCTCAGGATGTCAACACCAGATTGATGGCGATGGCCTGAAATAACAGCACAGCAGTTCAACAGATGACGAGTCAACACAGCACTACAGACAACACAAAGCCACCTACACCCACACAAAGACATACAGCAGGCTATAAGCAAGCATGTTTACTTCAAGGGCGCATGGGTCAGCTTATGACAGAAGGCGATCAATAACTAATAACTCTTCCAATATTCAATAATACTAGTAATAACATTGTTGAATGAACGCACATGCAGGGAAAGTGGAGAATCTGTTGCAAAAAAAAAATAGCAGACTTTCTGTGCCTCTGTTGACACTTGTAGACTGCAGCACCATATGTTAGCCTGCTCAGGGTCCGTGTTAAGTTCATACTGACTCATTAATGTGCGGCGAACAGCAGATGGAGGGGCTTGAAGCCAAAGATTATTCCATCTTATTGGTGAAAAACAGAAGATGAGCGTGAGATCTGGAAAGCGTACTGTTGTTGTTGTCCCTTGCCACCATCCCCACCCCCCTTCCTCCTCCTCCTCATGTGTCAGCTGTGTGTGGCATTCCTCCAGAGGGCTTGGCAGGTAGGAGTGTGTCTGTTTGTGCGTGTGTGTGTGCGTGTGTGCGTGTGTGTGTGCATGTGTGTGTGTGTGTGTGTGTGTGTGTGTGTGTGCGTGTGTGTGGGTGGGTGGGTGCGTGTGTGTGTATGTGCATGCTGTGCTGATGTGTGCCTGCCTGTGTGTGTGAGTGTGTGTGTGTGTGCGTGTGTGTGTCGGTGTGTTTGTGTGTGTGTGTCTGTGTGTGTGTTTTTGTGTGTGTTTTTGGTGTGTTTGTGGGGCAGGGGGCTTTAGGCGGAGGTTGGCTCGTTACGGAGTTAGGGAGAATCTGGAGAGGAGATGATGTCGATTCTCTCCACTAGCAGCACGAGTTGCACCTCCGCCAGTTACTGAGCGAGCGAGACATGATTTCCCGCAGGCCGTCATCAATTAAATTAATCAGAACTTGGATCTTCTGCTGGTTTAATTGCTGGCAGAAGGGTGGGGGTGGGGGGATGGGAGGGGGAGGAAGGCGGAGAGTAACGGCTGCAATCAGAGAGCACGGAAGAATAAAGCAGAATGGAGTAAATGATTGAAAAGAGAAAAACAACTTCTGTCTGGTTTAGAAAACAAGCCACCTGGAAATTACATCAGAACTGTTTACAGTTTTTACCAATCATTTTCACGCGTGTCTCGATACCATGTCTACTTTTTCAAAACTCCTAACACTTTTGTATAAACCATAGACTATGGGAGCCAAACACTGTTCTCTTTGCTTTGACACAATTGCATTCAATCACCACTTCAACCAAAATTCATTAGTACTTCTCTCAGTTGATGTTCACAACCAACAAAATTATGTGCAACTACAGCTAATTTTTGCAGATATTTGGATACTCTTATCAAAACAGTTAACTTTAGGGTCAAACCTAAATCAAATCGAAAACAATGTTACAAAACACAACATTTTGCATTTTGTCACACAACTGAAATAATGTAGTTGAGAAAATCATCTTTTAGCCAAATAATTATTACAGTAATAATTAGCACTTTTTGTGATTAGCTTAAATATTTTCTAATACGTATGGTACTTTACCCAGGTACAAAGAATCATCCATTTGTCCACTGTATAGGTCTATACACTTATTCATCTATTGTCAAAGGTGCATAAATACATAAAAAATGTCACTCAGATAGTTTGATAAAGTGTGCATTTACATTACTTATCAGTAAAATGTGACAAACTGTAGGACAAAGGCTAGAGTTTATGTGATTTGTTACAAGTTGTTTGCGTTTTTTAGCTTATTGGACATTGCCACTGTAGTCTTGCTCATGACAGCATGTGTTATAGTTACGGCAGCAGTAGTAGTTTTGGGTGAAATGTGAAGAGTTTTGGTAGCTGTAGTGCATTTGGCAGCAAATGTTAACTAATGTGCTCAGATGCATGCTGGTGAAGCACATTGTGTTAAGAGTTTTGAAAAAGTAGACATGGTATTGAGATGCATGAAAATGATTGGTAAAAACTGTAAATGGATGGAAAGGTAGATGTAACATATCAGTTGAAATGTGTAATGATGTCTTGGAGGTTTGGAAGGTTTGGCCCAAGTTTGGCCCAGGTTTGGCCCAAGTGTCGCAGACTGTGCATCAAACCTGTCGATTTGAGGTCACAGTACTTCATACTGTACTTTTTAATATGTTTTGCTCTAGGCCTACGTACCAAAATGTGTTGCCATTGTGCTGTTTGTTCTTGACAAGATGATGATTATACCTGGAAATGAGTAACTATTATGTAATATCTTATTCAGTACTACAGGCACTGGATTTTTAATCAATTAATTGCATTTTTTAGAATTCATTTTTTAAATTCATACCAATAAGACATACCCACTCAGTCAATAAAAGCATGTGTGATTTTCTGATGGCGGGGGCATTGTGAAAGGCTGTTGTGATTTTGGAAGTCAGGTTTTTGGAAACAATATATTTCCTCAAGCAAACAAGTCACAGGCAATTCTTGGAACCCAACTGTGCTGTCTGCTCCAGGCAGGCGCTCAGCCAGAGGCTGTTGGTGTTTGCATTGCCGCATGATGTCTGCATTTTAACACTGGCTGCTTTTTCAGAAAACGGTCCTTTGAACAAACACATGTTTTTCGCTAAAATCAGATAAAATAAGGTGTGAGCAAATCAATAGAGACCCGGGGCAAATCTGAGACCCGGGGATGTGGACCTACACATGGTTCCATGGTTATGGTTCCACACTGGGACATTCCCTGATGGGCCTGGGGGGTCATGTGACAGAAGGTTGTTGTAAACTCTGTGATGCATTAGGTAGGCCTTTGTGCTTTATAGTCAGTTACTCTTTCCTTGAGGAAAAAAATATTTAGAGATATAATTTGTCTAAAGTCCGTACAAGGATTACATACTCATGTGTTTAAATTATCAAAACTAAATGGAGTTGTCTTTCTGGGGTCGTTCTTTTACGGTTACAAGCAATACTTTTCAAAACCCTATTCTTTTTCTCCAAATCAATTTGTTTTACAAGCCAACACATGTGAAAATGCAAATCCACGTCATACAAAATTACAAAAAGGCTTACACACTCAATTGACTTTATTATGGCATGACGTATTTTCAATGAGTACCATGTCAACACACAAAAATAGACTACTTAAATTTTACCAACACTTCATTTTGCAGAACAATGAGGTACTCGACAAGGTTTTCAGAGTGTTTTTTTAGCGTTCTGTGTTACATAAGTTTGCGCCAAACATGTCCTTATAGCCTCTTTGTGACTTAAGCAACGCATGAACCTTTCCTATAAGTGCATGTAGTGGAGGGCCCTACATTTATTCAAGTGCAGCTCATCGATGTCATCAGTGCACTTGGCATGTTTTAATCACTCTCTGGAGTGTCTTTTTGCCGGGGTATAAACATGGGTTTCTGCCAACGGCAGCAAAGCACAACAACTAAATGCAGCGTGCTGTCCTCTGTCCCCGCGCTAGAATGTCTTTGGAGAGGTCCTGTCTGGATGCTAATGGGACTGAAGTACTTGCTATGAGCTGTCAGTCAAGCGGTCCTGCTGAGTGCTCGGCTTTACCTCCGCACCGTGTGTGGTGGCTGTCGCTGTGCCATTTTAGAGTGGCCTCATACTGGGCGCTGTGACGTGGCAACTCCTCACGAAAACCTCCGCACTCGCACACCACCTGCCGACAGTCTCTCCGTCTCAGTGTGGGCCCTTAAGAGGCAGCACTTTTGATTTTTACAATGAAATACCTCTGTATCTCAGCCTGACTGTGTTGGCCACCCATGATGCTCTGATTTTATAAAGTCATTACTCACATTTCTCATAAGGAAATTAACTGAGTGGATGAATGTCATGCTAGTTTAAAAAGGGCAAAACTAGGAGAAAGAGGAGGTTTCTCTGTGAGAGGGAAGGCTGATGTGTGCACCTAACCAAAAGCCCATCACGGTCACTGAGTAATTAACGGAAATCCTGCTACTGTACTGCCATTCTTTCTTTTTGGTAGACTCACCGAGAGCAGGAAAAGGAGATGGAGACACACTGTGGCTGAGGCTGGTTACATTCTGCACTGCTCAGGGGTA
>CM050211.1:32696149-32726149 GCA_027475355.1 Coilia nasus
CGTTTCGGCGCAGGCCCAGATCCATTGGGAGCGAAGAGCGATTATTTTCCTTTCTTTAGCATCAGCCGATGATGGATAGCCGCAGCAGGGAGATCTTTGATTCATACATACACAAGACGAAGTGTGTATGTGTGTGTGTGTGTGGGTGTGTGTGTGTGTGTGTGTGTGTGCGGGGGGAACAGGTGGTTGTGAGCATATCAAAGAGTAATGCCCAGCTTTAGAGACTACGAACTTAAAAAAGGACCCTTTTTTGGCAGGTGGACCCTGTCCTTTGCTTCTGGACACACAAAGGAGGCCATTTGAGACTGGACACAGTGAAAATTTGGCCTAGTGTGGGCTCGTGTCTTGTGAACTTCAGTCACAGAAGATCCCCTACCACCCTCCCACTCCACAGTCTATGATGTGATTTCACTCCTTTCAGCGTGGCTTGAGAAAGCATTGCATTGAGGCAGAACAATAAAAATCTATAGGGGCTAACCAGGTGAGGAAAGGAGCAGCAGTCATTTATTAGTTACGGGGTAAATGATGACTATAAACATTACATTTTGAGTGAAAATAACCAGAAGAAGTTTAACATTTGCCTTTTTTGTTTTTTGTTTGGTTTTTCACTTGGGATGACATATTGTATGTCATTGCATTGTATTGCATGTATTACAACTCGTTCAAAACAGATATTTCCAAATGTCAATAGAAAAAATGTATGCAAAAAATTCTTCCTGAACCAGAAATGGAATGGTGGGAAGCAGCTGTAATATGACCATTTTCAACCAATAATACACAACACAAATCTCATGTGAACCTGACAACAACCAAACACCAATGTAAGTGCTGCTACTAGGGAAATAAGAACGCCCGCACACTGCCCATTCAGCAAGCAAGAATTACTTACAACGTTTCAGTGGGTACTGTGAAGCAACCTGACGAAGGTCTATGACTGAAACGTCTGTTCCCTTTAAAGGGGACTCTTTTGCCAGATGGACCCTGTCCTTCCTTCAGAACAATTAAAATGGAGGCCATTTAAGCCTGGTCACAATAAAAACCTGTCACAAAGCAACAGTGCCCTTGCAGCACTCGTTAAATAAATGGAGGAGAGGCAAGCAACTTCTGCACTTTTCCTTTGCTAGCATAATTGCTCACATACAGTAAAATATCGTATCAAACAGACCAGATACACTAGAACACTGGGACTATATTCCATTTCCTACTTTGTTACAGCAACTTGATATGCAAAGGATTCTAGAATTTATATAGTTTTTATAATAGGGGTTGTTCTCTTTGGACCCTGTAATGGTCCCCTCAGGTTCAGAGGCTTGATTGTAGCATGAAGCTGTGTAGACATTTATACAAAATGCAACACAAATCAAATTAAATAGATACCCCCTGTGAATGGAGTAGGATTAATGTTGAGGTGTTTAACTAAAATGGTGTGGTGTTTCAGTAAAAACACATTCTTACTGTATACCTCATAATACATTAGGCTACATGTCATTTAGCATGATGGTCTTATCCAGAGCGACTTACAGTGAATGAGGTGCAGGGACAGTTCCCCTGGAGCAGTGTGGGTTAGGATGTGGGTTAGAACCCTCAGCCATGGATGAGGGTGCAGGAGAGCACTACTAAATAACTTACACACCCACATTTTTCTACTGGTACAAGAATCACCAATCCTAAGACCAACTCTATAACCATTAGGCCACAGCTTAGTAATATGATCAGCATAAAGAATTCTCTCTGATTGAGCTGTCATATCATAACATGTAGACTGATTCAACTTAAATCTCAGTAGGAGATCGACTGACAATCTACCCTAAGACCCTCCTAGCAAGGCCATCTCAACATCTCAGTATTCACAGTGCTGTAAATCTGAAGGCAAAATGAAACCAACATTGCAAACAATAGTTTCCCCCTGGATGAAAAATCATTGCTTTTCCTCCTGCATTAGGCTGATGAAAAATGTGTTAATAATATACTTTCAGTCTTTCTGTCATCAGGTACCTGACGTAAAAACCCAGTGAAAAGAAAAAAGAGGTTTGCCTCAACCTCCGGGCTGATGATTAATAAAGCTAGTGTAATTGCATCTGAATGTTCTCCAAGTAATACCGATACATATATATATATTTTGCGTTCAATTTATAAGACAAATGACCCATCATCAATAATATTTTCCTGCAAAAATCTTTGATGGTGGCGTTGTGTGTATACTCATTTAATGAAACCGCAAAAAACGCATCGGTACTGGTAATGAGATCCCGAGCTCGTTAATTAATAAGAAGCGCCTTTTCATGCACACGCAATGACAGTATCAGTAAATATGGGCACTGGTGGTGGTGGTGGCAGAGATGGCGGTGGGGATGATGGGGTTGGGGGTGGTGGGGTGGTGTGTGTGTTTGTCTGATCCGTTCCCGCAGTGCCACACTCGTTTAAAGGAAGCACACTGGGAGCTGGCAGTTTCGGGGGTTTAAATGAGATGGATGTGTGTTGATGGGAGAGTGAGTGCACAAACACCCCGTCGCTTTCCAAAGCCTGCTCTGCTTCAATATAGCAGGCCTATTAATTTGGTGGTCAATTTAAATGAGAAAGGAAAAGGGAGGAAGTGAGAGAGGGGAAAAAAAAGATTAACAACACAAAAGCAGAGGCTGTGCGTTCACTTGATTGAAGGTAGGCTTTCTGAGTCTCTGATCATACACTTAGATGGTGATGGGAGAGGGGGAGAAGGGGGAGTGGTGTTAGTGGAGCATTTAGAATGGTTTCCCGGTGAGTGAGTGAGTGAGTGTGTGTGGTGTGTGTGTGTGTGTGTGTGTGTGTGTGTGTGTGTGTGTGTGTGTGTGTGTGTGTGTGTGTGTGTGCGTGTGTGTGTGTGTGCGCGTGTGTGTGTGTGTGTGTGTGGCAGGGTCTAAAGTCAGTGGTGCATTTCCTGAACAACTCCCTATGTTGGCATTGTACTACCACAGTACTACGGAAGTTTTTACTATAGCAGCGGCAAAATCCTACCATTTCTCAAAGCACGCGTACTTCGATAGAACTACCATTGTGGGTATTTCCATAGTGGCCTCTGCTGTTGTTTCTACTTCAGTGTGTGAAGCATGGAAGCAATGGAGGTAAAGCGGGGGAGAGACATTTTGGGATGCGTTTCTACAAAAGTTAGCTCAGTTGTTGCTGAATGATGGTAGCAAGATGCAAGACAACGACCCTCTCATGACTATCTCTAGAAAGCGGCACTCACAATATGCTACAGTATGTGGTTTTTTTATACATTGTTGCTGATGTAGAGAGAAGTGTTCTTGGTGGAGACATGTTACTGCAACTGTATGTTTGTGTGTGTCTGTAGTCATTACAAGACACAGAACAAAACGTAAATGTCTTTTATGTGCCAAAAACACTCATCTAAAAGAGAGTAGCACAGTAGACTTGATGACACTGACAGGCTGACACAGAGGAGTTTTGAAATAGGTTTCCTCCATGAGCTGATGACGCCTCCAGAGGGCTGGAAAGTGACTCCAGGCATCCCAGGAGCACCCCCACTCTCTGCCAACTGCCATCTGTGCTTTGCTCGAGGATGTACAAATAAGACCATCTTAGACTGGCCACAGTGCAAATCTGGCCCAGTATGACACCACGTCTAGTGAGCTTGTCACACAAGATCCCCCACACACCCACTCCACCATCTATGAGTCAATTTCATTGTGTTGACTGTGGCTTGAGCAGAACAATAAAAAACTGATCTAAACATTGGTAAGGAAAGGAGCAGCATTCATACACCGGGGATGACCAGCGGTCAAGCTCCTTAAATTTGCAGACGATACCACTGTCATTGGGCTTATCCAGGATGGTGATGAGTCTGCATACAGACAGGAGGTTGACAAGCTGGTGCTCTGGTGCAGCCAACACAATCTACAACTTAACACACTGAAGACTGTCGAGATGGTTGTGGACTTCAGGAAGCACCCCTCACTGCTGCACCCCCTCACAATATCCCACAGCCCAGTATCAAATGTGGACTCTTTCAAGTTTCTGGGATCCATCATCTCTCAGGACCTAAAGTGGGAGTCCAACATCAACGCCATCCTCAAAAAGGCTCAGCAGAGGATGTACTTCCTGCGCCAGCTGCGGAAGCATGGCCTACCACAAGAACTGTTGGTGACCTTCTACACAGCTGTAGTAGAATCCATCCTCTGCTCGTCCATCACAGTCTGGTTTGGAGCAGCCACACAACATGACAAACACAGACTACAGCGCACAATTCGGACTGCAGAAAAAATCATCGGTGCCCCCCTGCCCTCCCTCCAGGACTTGAACATTGGGAGGACCAGGAAGTGGGCAGAGAACATAATCAAAGACCCCTCTCACCCTGCACACACCCTCTTTGACCTCCTTCCCTCTGGTAGACGCTACAGATCCCTGCGCACCAAAACTACCAGACACAAAAACAGCTTCTTCCCCACTGCCATCACCCTACTGAACAGCTGAACTACACATGCATACATACATACATGCACATATATGTATATGCTTACTGTTATGCCCTTGTATTCCCCCCCTCCCAGCGCTTCTCTTGCACATGACACAAGTAAAGACTTGCCTAGGTGTCCCCTGCCCAGCAACTCAAGACTCTTTTTGCCCCCCCCCCCCCCCCCCCCCCCCCCCCAAACTTTATGCCTTATTGGTATATTGTCATACCGGTTGTTTGACCCACTGTGACACCATGTGCCTACTTGTACATTATTGCCCATATTGGGTGCCTGTATGTATATTGTATATTGTTGTCCCTACTGTGCAATACAAGTACACATACTTGTTTAGTCTATTGTATTTATTGTATTGTATTATGTTCTGTGTTATGTGTATAGAGAGCTAACATCTGCCGGAGTCAAATTTCCTTGTATACGTAAGTATACTTGGCCAATAAAGCTGATTCTGATTCTGATTCTGATGAATATTTATATAGCACATAATCATTGACCACACCTCTGCCCTTCAATGGCATTCACGATGTTGAATTTTGGATTTAGAAAGCAATATCATAAAAATAGAATATAAATATAGTATATAACATAATATAAATCCAAAGTCAGGTCAGGCTTGGGAGTCACACACTCAGGCTTCCCAATCTCTCCCAGCCTTAGCCATTATTGGAGCTTTGGAATCCCTTTGACGCTCTGCCCGTCTCAGTCTGTCTGGAACAATGCAGGTGCCATGACGGGAGTCTGCTGTGGCGCAACCATCCGTAGGTGGCAGGTGGCGGGGAGGGGGAGGGGGGTTCTCTGGCTCCGGTCCAGCTGACTGGTTTGCCATGCTCCCCTGGCAGACCTTAGGTGAGTTATGCAGCTCTGATTGGGAAACATCTGTAGCATAGCACTGCTGCGCCACGCGGACGTTTAGGTTCATAATGCACTGCTGTAATTTCAGCCCGATTAGCACGCCACTCAAATGCACAGATTGAGGGTAATGTGATGAACATGCGGTCGCATGCATACATGTCCAGCATACATGGCCAGTATCACCGATATCGATACCAATACCAATACCAATATCTCCATACTATCATGATTTTCATCTTTACACAATTAATTTTTCCATAAATGTGTAGGCGTAGGTTTTGTCAAGAGTCTCTGACTAACGCTAATGACAACAAGGCAAATTGAGGTTCTTGCTGAAAAACATATTTACATGCTCCCCTGTCAATGCACTTCTGCTAAGAACAATTCTTCAGCCTTTAAAAAAAAATGGTACAAAATTTGACAGCACCTACATCAGGGTGACATGAGATTGCCGTAAATATGCTATGACATATGACACTTTGTCAGTGTTCATGACTGTTGCCATAAGGTGTCATTTTGTTTTTGTAATGTCAAGTTAACATTGGTTTTTCCCATCAAGACAACTTGACATTAACCAAGATGACATTACCAGACAATGTCTTTGTCATGACAACTTGACATTAACTTGTCATACTGTAGGATCTCGTAAATTGCCTGGATATTCTCTGGCTGTCAGACTCTGGCTCTCAGCCAGGGAGCCCCTCAGCGCAGGAGATCTGTCTGCGGCTCTCTCCCCCCTACATGCTCTGTGCTGTGTATTTTTAGGAGTTTGTTGTGTCACCACAATATCTACTGTGTTTTATGACACATAGTTGCTGGTTGTACTACCCAAATACATGCCTATGGTCACTGCAGCTAAGCTTCCTGTAGGCACATTGCTCTAGTGGGTGGCAGCAGTCAGTGCAGCGTCTATGTACATATGGCTATGTCTTCAGTACGCTCAAACAGTTCACTTCCTGTGCTACTGCAGCACTGAACAGTTGACTTGCCAAATCATGTGACGGCACGACAACAAACCACAGAGGAAAACAGGGCGAGGCAGAGTTTGCGTGCATTCAAGTAGTTAACTGAGTGGACTTGGTTGCATGATGAAACAGAAGTAGAGTCTACTGAACATAAAAGTAGAAAAATAGAAATTAAATTGTGTGTGTGTGTGTACGTGTGTGTGTGTGTGTGTGTACGCGTGTTTGTGTTTATATGCACACAGGCAGGAGCATGTGTATGTTTGTATGGGTGTGTCTGTGTGGCCTGGTGTGAGTTCCTGTGTGTATGTGTACCAAAAGTCTCTGATGGCTGGAAGAATCTCGTGCAAATAGATCAGAGTGCTCAGGTTCTGATTTAATTAAGTAGATTACCATCAGAGAACACCACAGCTCTGGGCCACAGTTCAGCACAGGCGACTACCTGAGATTTGTGGTCATACCCAGGCACAGGATGAGACCTCGTAATAGCATGAAGAAGGTGATTAGTCATCCACAGGAATGATGAAAAATCCTGTGACCAGCAGCAAAGGTTGAAAATAAGCAGTTCTGGTTCATATAGTTTCTGCAACACAAATGAAAACAAGTAATGCACAGAAAACCCCCTATTGTAAGTTTAATGTGCTTCAGCCTGCAGACAGGGTCAAGTAAGTTTCCTTTTTATATTAAACATCAGATGACTGGCAGGCTGTTGGGCTGTGTAAATACATACAGTATTGGAGAGGCTAAGATGAAATATTGGTTTGTGGTCCCTGCTGGCAGAAATGTAAATACAAAGAAACAATATCCTTCAGTACTCTTACTTTGTCTTTAAAGTCTCTGAAAAGTTCGTAGATCTGACCATCAATTGTTGTTTTAGGTTGTTTTAAACAATGAAGCATCTGTTAGTGTTTGAAAATAATGGCTCATAAAACCATTTATTAGTATAGCATTAACTATTTTACTACCCCTACAACACATTAAACATCAAATGTTGTAAATTCTTAATTAATGAATAATAAACAAATGTATTAATGCTGAATTAATTACGTCAACATATTAGTACTCTTGCAATTCTTAGTTTATATATTATGTATTTGGTATTTAGAGGGTAATTTGAAATTGATATACTTACGCGCTAAAATCTTGGTCTTGGAATCAATGCAAATTATTGTTAATGTCTTGGGGGATGGGCGTGATTTCCATTAAACCTTGAATCTGTTACAGGCATAGAATAATTTATGCACTGACATAGGGATTGACCTCTCCCTGCTGAAGTACTGTGCACTGGAAACAATATTGCATGAACTAAGGATGTATTGTTTCTAAGATATTTGCAATGGTAAAATCATATTTCTGATTCATATTTATGTCTCATCTCAAAGTCAATGGCCTTTACTTTCATAATTTACAGTAGGTATGAGAAAAAAAAATAATAAAGAACCACCATGGCATCACATCTTGTTAAATCACATTGTGTTAAACTGAACTGCTTTGCAACAGGGGTAAATTAGCTTTAAGCAGCCACCTCATTCAGTATGTATCTTCTGTGTGCATATTGTTGGCAATGGCAAAACTATTGAGATGTGTATCGCTTCAGCCTTTGAGGTGGAGATGTACATCCTTATTGTGTTCTCAGTCCTGGCCAGAACAGACTAATCTAAACTAGCATCCGTGTGACCTTCGGTCCTCATTATGGCCTCCGCTTCAGTAGCCTTGGACATCCATTAAGCACCGCAGGCCAGAACACGCTCTTAAAAGCAGAGTAAGAAGTTTAAAAAGTCTGAGAAAAGATGTGGGGATCTTAAATGAAATGTGTATATGGCATGGAGTTATGGAGTTATGAAACTGCTAAAATAATGAATGGAAAATAAGAGCTACAAGGAGATCGTGAAACATTTTATTTTAACAGACAACAAAGCAAGGACAAATGAAATGTTCAGCGTGGGGGTATATATCTGAATGCTAAACTGCAGAACTGTTTTATTTTGCTGTCAAGAGGCCCATTCATTTGCCAGTAGGGAATCTAAATAAAATAGCGGACAAGCTGGATTTCAACACTTCAGTGTCTGCTCATATCAAAGCATATGCATTTCTTAGTCGCATTTGCTGTAGTGTGAATATAGGTTACATTCATACTGAATATGTGTGCCTTTTCTGACTGGAATGCTGCTGAATCATTCATATCACTGTAGCAATATCAGACATAACATCCCCAGTGTAGAGTGTGTAGAGGACATAATTAATTCAACACTTGAGGCAATGTCCATTATCTTGCCATAGACTCACTAAGAGGAATGAAATTACTCCTTTTGTCTTTGATATCACCTGGCAAATCTTAGTGCTGTTTCTTGTATGCTGTAAATGTAAGAGATGATTCAATGTGACAAGGCAGAAAAGGAAGACTTGCTCATAAGAACACATAACATCTACTGTATGTACACTTATAAACTGACATGCTTTCATAAAGTAATTCATGTCTTTAAAAAGACATATGTTATATGTTCATAAAGTCAGATATGTTGTTTATGAGAAGTTGTAAGATGCTTAAATGTCAAAGGGTAAGCTGTAGTGCATATACTATAATTGTACTGTATATACTGCACATACTGATGTATACTTGTCTGGTGGTTAATGACACAGCTCAGTATAAAGTTAGCACATGCTCCATTCCCAGAACCTGGGGTAGAGAGGTGGAGATCCTGACTTCAGAAAGTAAAATATTCTTCTTGCCTGTGCACTGAACAGAGGTGATTTTACTAATTAGCTCATCTACCTGCCTGACTATTTGTGTGCTCATTAGGATCAACTGGTTCAGAACATGGTTGGATCAAATGTGTGTCAGAATTTTTCCTTTCTGAAGCCGGGATGGTCACCTCTGGGTGGGGGTCACTGTGGATTAAACTGTCGTCTAAATGCATATTTGCCAAGGTGGTGCAGTGGCGTAGTCTAAATGCATATTTACCATGGGGGTGCAGTGGCGTAGTTGGCTAAAGTGGCCATACCATAAATCTGGGGACTCGAGTCCGACCCAAGGTAATTTCCCGCTCCTACCCAAGGTCACTTGCCGCTCCTCTATTATGGGTCACTCATGTGACCCTTCTGTCATGGAATGAGGGGTGTGGCCTACAGCTCCACCTCCAGTGACCCAGAGATATGGCTCCTGGTTGCCCATCATCACGCCAGAACTGAAGAAGCCTTTTGGATGAAAAGTGAAACATCTTCAAGCTTAAAAAAGTTGCTTACAACTTAGTTCCTCTGACTACCATGACCTGGATAAATAAGAATCTATTTCCCACACTTACCCTGTCTTTCTCTCTCTCATTCGCTGTCTCTCTTTAATATAAAGGCAAAAAAGGAAAAAAATACATAAATAAAATTTTCCACTGTATGCTTGCAAAAACTGATTACTTGTGCTGGTACTGACAATGCCTTTTCAATGAACTATAGTGTGGGTAGTGAGCACTCACCAGCCAGGCTGACCTCCTGTACCATTTGTTGTTCCTTTACCTGATTTCCTTGTCTCCAGATGCAGTCGCTGTTCTTGTGTTTATACAAACATTTACTTGGCTGAGTGACTCATCTGCTGGGTAGCATGTAAGAGTACAAAGACGGGAGTTTTTTTTTTTTTTGCTAGTGCTACTATTTAACCCCAGTCCAGGTTGCTCAGTGACGATCATCAGCCTAAGTAAAAGGCATCAGTCCTGGTAATTCGTGTCTAGGACAGGAACTTGCTCTGAACATGGCAGCCATTAGCGCAGTGGAAGTAGAGGTAAGCAGGTCACAAATCTGGGTCAAGACTCACCAGAGCTTTGCTGGAATACATCCCTTCTAATCACACTTGCAGAAGCGTGTCCCTCGCCTCCAGTACATTTGGAGGGGGAACAAAAAGGTAGAGTTGTTTTGCACACAAGCTATCTTTTATTCAGTGTTGCCTAAAACTCCAGGAAATCAAAGTTAGCAGGTGGGCATCCAAATCGTTTGTGTATTTTTTTTGTCTTGAAACAATGTTTTTCTAACTCTGGAAATGTTCTCAGTCATTTCCGACAAAAATCCCAACATACATTTTCAATCTTTACAGACGGAAAGCAGTTTTTCTTTGCACGTTTAAGACTGAAAGCAGCTTTGTGGACATGGGACCACTGGATTGTTAATAAATATATAAATAAAAACAGACGTTATCATCTCAATGGTTTCGGATGAATTTGATGGCCTGCCATTTGGATTATAGATAGCCTTACCCTAAGCAGCCACACAAGCAGTGTAGATGCAGCTTTGACAGCAAGAGCCTCAACAGCTGGTGGGAGTGAGTACGGATCAAATTGTCAGAAAGGATAAGTCTGCATAATCTTACTCTCGTGGCTTTCTGGCATTTCTGCCTTGGGAGGCTCCAAACCCTATATGTTTGCTTTCAAGAAGACTGAAAGAACTTAAGAATCCCTGAAAACTGATTGGATGTGATGTTGGAATAGTTTTACTAATGAAGTCATCCAGACAGAGTGAAAATTACAGCAATACGTAGACATATTGAAGTTTAAAAAAAAACTTCATGCTGATGATCAGATAATTAATATCATATTCTATCAAGGTGCAACCACAGGCCCCTACAGCCCCCCCATACTGTGCCACTCTTACACAGCCAGGGTATGGTCTTATCTGAGTTCCTCTGTTTCCTCTATGAAAGTGCTTTGATGTGTGGCCAAGGAGTTCTGCCGCAGCCGCCGCCCCACCAGCATGCAGAGGGGAACGGCCCACTTCATAGCTGTCAGTCCCAGTCCACACGGGCACGGGGAGGACTTCATTGGGCAGGAGAGCAGTCAATACGCACCAGTGACTCAGCACAAGTCAGACACCCCAGAGGGAAATCAGCGCTTGGCCCCCGGAACAAAACTCTCAACAAAGGCCTGGCAATCTCACAGAGACCAGCCCCCCTCCCTCGCTGTCACCATCTGCATCAAGACTTTGTTTTGAAAAAATAAAATTAAATAAATAAATAAATAAATAAGATCAAATGGAAAAGTGTTCCAATAGCCAGCCCAAAAAAAGCAGCTTCAATTAGGCAACCACCTCAGGGGCAGAAGCCGTTCCGACGTGAGGTTTTGTTGTTTTGTCGTTTGCTTCATTGCGTCTGTGACAGGGTAAATGGTCCTCGCATGAGGTGGTGGTAAGAGAGAGTTCAGTTCTGAGGCGAGAAAACTCCAGTGGAGCATCATAGTTTTAGTTCTCTGCAGGCCAATAATAGAACGTGGTGGGTTTCATCACCCTCTGCAGTAGCTTTCCTCAGTTAATGTTCACACATCTACTTCAGAGTGGAGCCCATCATGCAGTAAGCAAGCAGGGGAACTGTGAGAGCTCTCACGCATCTTAAACCCTCGTCTTAAAAGAAGTGTCAGAAGTGTTGCTTCCACATGGGCCACAGCCTGTAGCAGAAGAAAAACACCTCATTGAAGAAATATGCACATGTTTTATGTGTTGGGGTTTAGATCACACATATACTGTATAATCTCACTTGAACCACCTTAGCTACCTGCTTCCTTTCTTCTCTTGCTTCACAGCGGCAGTTCCACATTCAAGCCAACAATAGATGCTTGATAGCTGGACCCTTGCCGATGAAATGAGCTTCCTGAGTGGTCCAAACTATAGTTCTCTCGAAATGAAATTTCTATCATTACCTTTTTTTTCCCCATCCCCATGCCAACCAACTTGCTATTTCCGAGGGACACAAAAGAGCGGCAGGATCCTGACCTGACTTTACTTTATGACGGTGACAGTGTTGGATGTACAGTATGTTAGCATACATTCAAGGATGGTTAACCCCCAAATTGAAAATTATGCCTCATCTTTTGTGCCAGTTGTCCCTTGTGCTAGGACTCCCCTGCGAGTGCTGAGCAAGATTAGTTATCTGCCAAAGTGTCACTGACCAGAAAGAATTGGCCACCTTTCTCTTCCATTATGTAATAAAAGAGCTATGATCCACTGCAGAGGAAATGACCCTCCTGCTGCCTAACTTCTTTAGAGACTCTCTCAGAAACAAATCTAATACACGGGTACATCTGTGAATCTGAAATGATGGAATCTGTAGCTTTGGCTTCACCTTCAATTTAATTTCAGAGCATGGATGTTGTTTTCAATTCTGTATGATTTTTATTGTATAAAACTCTGTGCTTATCATATGCAATATGATTTCAAAATGTGGAAACACTGAGAAATGTCTTTGGTTTTAGAAGAACAACGCTGAAGGTTATTGATTTATTATTGGATCAGTTGATCAGAGTTAGTGTAGGCTACACAGTGTTAACACTGCACCTGACTGTGTATGGTTTTGAATATGATTTTGTCATTCTGCGTTTGTGTGAAGCATTGTGTTGTCTCATCCTAAATCATCATATGATGTCTAATCTCAAATCATCATAATAAAAGGCTTGTTTTTTGTTTTAAAAACCCTCTGGCAATTATATTTCTGTGGATTAAGACATGTTGAGTTGCATAAGGAGGTAATACAACTTTTTTGGATTGTTGCAGTATCTGGGGTATCAGCACTTGTGAAATTAATTATAGTTTATAAAAAGGTCAGAAATAGAGCTTTCTTCAGCAACAAATTACTCTATTACTCCCTTTTCTGAGAAATGAAGGCTGTTCAAACAACAGAAATAAACATAGCAAGAAGAGATGGCAGGCCCTCGCACCTCCGATCCCGCGATCTATGACGTCTCTTTACCCAAGAATAGGGTGACTACTGCCAAATATCCAAAAAGTGGGACAGTGTGTGTGTCTGTATTTGTGTATGTACCATTGTTTATGTGTGACGTAGAGACACTTGTGAGTTAACATACATCTGACCTGAATTATTTTGCTAAACAATCTAAAAACGATATCTGACAGAAATAAAAAGAAAACATATTCTTCTATCGCTAGTTGGTGGTGTCATGCCAGACAGGTACTTTGGGGACGCAGATGTCACCGTAATCACAATGTACAAGATTTCATTAAGTGTCAAACCAGTCAGCCATGGAATTGTGCATTTCTGGGAAATTACATGCTTATGAGATGAGGTTGACATTGAAGTAGAAGAAGTAGAAGTGGAAGTCTTTATTGTCACTATACAAAGTATAGTGAGATGTCGTTTGGAGCAGCCAACAACAGATGCATAGAAGACATAGTATATTAGAATAGAATTGAAATAGATAAAAATGGCTGAGTAGAGTTAAAATATAGGTTCAATTTACAGCAATAGGCTATATACAATAATATATACAATGACGCACTGTCAGTGTGTGTATGTGTGTGTGTGTGAAATTTTCAGATTGACTGTGTGTGTGTGTGTGTGTGTGTGTGTGTGTGTGTGTGTGTGTGTGTGTGTGTGTGTTTGTGTGTGTGTAAGTCTAATGTGCTTTTTGAATGGTCTTTGTGTTTGAGCCTCTCTGTGCAGGTGTGTGAAGTCAGGACACTGGTGAGTTTACATACGACCAGAATTAATTCTAGTAAGCTAATCCGACTTAGGATCAAGATTCAACAAAAGTGGGAAAAAATCCCTTGCCTAATCCCATAGTGGCACTATGCCAGTTTTGGACATGTGGATTTTATCATAATTATATCTGTTTATGTGGCAAAATATAAAAATTAATCTTCTCACCATTTCAAGGTCTTATGACATATTAAAAATCTCTTTGCAGGTTAACATCAGCAACATCTTGACATCATATATGCCAAATCCGACATGAATCTGATTAAGTGTCTAGGAGGCGGCGTACATTAAAATTTATCATGTGTCCAAACGCATTTTACCCCAATTATCTCACTTCCTGTTGTGTATGGCTAATGCAATGTATATACTAAAGTTGGTCATTTTGGTGAGCCCAACACACCTGCTAAATTTGGTGAGTGTATCTGACACTATATGCCAACCACAAGGCGCTAAAACATGAAGGGGTGTTCAAATAAGCAAAGTTGTAAGCAACTGGACTTCTTCGTTGTGGTCACATGATCCAGAGAATGACAACTGCTCTGGGGTGCGTTTCCCAACTAACAGGGAACTAACAACTAACCAACTTAGCTTTAAACCAACATGGTACGATGCACCGTTGAACTAACCAACATCCAAAGTGCGACTGTTTCCCAAACACTATCGTACCTTCATTGTCTGAACCAAGTTGGTTTGAACCAACATAGTTTGAACTACTATGTTTCCAGATGTGTTCGGAGAGCCTCGTTTATTGTCGGAAGTAGAGAGAAACAATCCGAAGTAGGCTATGACCCTTGTGAACAGAATTTAACAACTAATTATGTAGCCGATTATTTATAGCCTATTAATAGGCTATTTCACATGATGTTGGGAATAACTGTACTAGGAAATAAACAATAGAAACTGAATAAATCTAACAGTGTAAAGTATCACTGCACCCTATATACTGCTGGCTTATTGTTCATTTGTAATATAGTGACAGATTTGCAAGACATTTCAGTGATACTAATAAACGTCAACATTGTTTATTAAATGACGCAGACCTCTGGATATGAACACAGATGAGTTGTGACTATGCACGTCTCAAGAGTAGCCTACTGTTCTAGGCAATAAATTAAGCTACAGGAAATCTCCCTGACTTTGAAGTCATGTGGAAGCCAAAGTCTATATAATGCTTTTATTTTATTTAAATCACCTAGACTACGAGCCATCACAGCTAGCGTGATTAAAATAGCTTTCAAAATGCTATTTTGCATAGTCAACAGGCGATGCGCCATCTGTAAATGCATGTGCTTATAGGGCAATATGCTACACGCTATCAACATTAGGTTTATTGCTTACAATGCACGTAATGACGGAGGAGCTGGAAGTTTATTTTCACCTTGGCAACCTGCATTCTGAAGTTTATGAACACAAGCCCAAGAATATGCAGGCCGGCATAAATTGGCCACACTACGTTAATACGCAACAGGGGAGACACATTCACCCTGAAACTACAAGAAACGTGGCAGTTGAGAATGTCAACAATTTCATGTAGCACCTTAAAGGAGAACTTCGGTGTAAAATGAAAATTGGCATGTTAAAACATCATACCGAGTTGGTATGTTTGCTGAGGAGCAAAATTGAGTTAGCCTGTTGCATTCAGAACTTAACTATTTTTTACCGTTTGTCCCAGAAGGCTAACAATGGAAGTGGTAGGTGCCCTCAGACGAAGCATGAAGATTACGCCATTATTAAACCATTAAAACAGCTCGAAGAAACTCCACACTCCATCGGTAGTACAACAAAGGCCCTGGCATTCAAAACAAGGCACTGAGAACTTTGTAAATGTGCACAACGTTTATTTAAAAAAAACTGTTCTTACATGCAGTAGTTTGCAGTTGTTCCTCGTCACCGCCACGATGAAAGTCCAAACAAGTCGATTGTACTACCTCTCCTCCTATTCTTCCTACTGGTTCGTGTTCGTCAATCAACTCGTGTGGACTTTTATCATGGCGGCGACGAGAAACTACAGCAAGGTACTGCCTGTCAAAAGTGTTTTATTAATAAATGTTGTGTACACTTACAAAGTTCTCAGTGCCTCGTTTTGAATGTTGTGGCCTTTGTTGTGCTACTGATGGAGTGTGGAGTTTATTCGAGCTGTTTTAATAGGGAGGGAAAGTGGAACACAGCGATCCTAGCGGTAGCGTTCCTATCCCCAGAGCGATCCTATTAAAAATCCCATAGACCGATTTAAAAAAAAAATCCCACAAAGGTATGACACGGAACTTGTGCACCAGACATATTTTTCAGGCTATATATGAGGACTATCTACTAACTGTGAAAGTATTGTGTGAAATTTCGTCCTATTTTAAAAAATCTAAATTGTGCCTAACTTGTCATAAACGGACTACAACTTTGAGT
Source organism: Coilia nasus (assembly GCA_027475355.1). Taxonomy (NCBI): domain Eukaryota; kingdom Metazoa; phylum Chordata; class Actinopteri; order Clupeiformes; family Engraulidae; genus Coilia; species Coilia nasus. The sequence goes on from CM050211.1 coordinate 32,712,292, forward strand.
CGCTCCCGTTACGTCAGTAAATACAAGTTCACCATGCTGTAATTCGTAACTGATTGCAACCACGGAGAAACAAATGAATGGCAGTTTTCACATTTCATAAAGATTCCATAAAGCTACGGTTGTGGATTCTTATAATCATATGAGTTTCAAGTACACAATCTTTGGATTTCACTTACTTCTCTCGTCGGCAGCTAACTGTTAGATTTGGGCAGGCACCAGATTTTGCGGTGACGTCATACACGCGCCTATCGTTCAGTGTAGTCCTTTATCAGCTTTTTAATTAACATTAAAAACAATTCAGATTAGTGAAAAAAAGAAAGTATGACCACCTGAATCGATAGAACTGCCCAGCATGCATATCATATGAAAGCCACTATCTTAACTTTGGAGTGTGAGCCGAAATGTAATTTTTTGAAGAAAAAAATCCCATTCATTTCGATAGAGGTGGGGAACGCAACCAGCAGGGGGCGATGAGATTACTTTCCCTCCCTATGGTTTAACTAGATGTACCGCATAGCGGTACATGGTATGACCGCCGCAGTATATTGAAATGTGGGAACTGTTGGTGTGATGAGTGTGTGGTAGTGTGGAGCAGTGTTGTGAGGTGAGAATTTCTGTGGAAATGATTTCCTGGAAGTGGGCATGGATGTGGGTTTTGAATGAATCATATTGTGTGTTTGTGTAGTGTGTAGGAGTGATTTGTCAAGGCAAGGAATAGGCAAAATGAGATTTTGTACAATTACAGCTCCCCCTATGGACCCCCTATAGAAGGTTTTTGTGCTGATCGTACATGACGTATTTTGTGCAGTTCCCACCTTCTCGGTCCAAGATATTGGCAACTCAAAATCCCAATTTTTGCATTTACCCTTATCACTAGGTGGCGCTATGCTTCAAGTGAGAGTTTATGGGCTGGGTCAATATGGCTCTGTAACACCTACATACTAACACAAAATCGTTGTCTTGGGCAAAATTGTTGACGAGTTTTTTAACAAAAACTGTTTTTCAACACCTAGCTTCGGCGATAAACATCGCCCCCTATGACGAAATGTCACAAAATTTTGTACACATAAAAAGAAAGCTGTTTAGAGATGGCATGTCAACTTTGACCAAATTTGAGCAATTAAAGCCAAGATACGCCCATTTGAAGAATTTTAAGCTGTGTGTTAAATGTTCATTGACGTGTAACTTCGGAACGGTTTATCTCAAGATAAATGTTTTGATAACTTTCTGTCAGCATTGTCTGTAGATGAGATATACCAAATTTGGTGAGATTCACATGAACGGCCTATGACGAGTTCGTTCAGATTCGGTTTCGCAATATTAAAATTTCACGGAAATTGTTCTCGTTGGAAGTGGGCGTCGACCAGTGTTTTCAATGCGTGAGGGTCAATAGATTTCACGATAAAAAAAAAATTGTTGTAAACATAAGCATTCTCTAGATAATAGGCAAAATGACATTTTCTACAATTACAGCGCCCCCTATGGACCAAATTTTATGGCATGTTCTGTGGTGTTAGAGGTCTTTGTGGTGATCGTGCATGACGTATTTTGCGCAGTTCCCACCTTCTCGGTCCAAGATATTGGCAACTCAAAATCCCAATTTTTGCATTTACCTATATCACTAGGTGGCGCTATGCTTCAAGTGAGAGTTTATGGGCTGGGTCAATACATCTCTGTAACACCGACATACTAACACAAAATCGTTGTCTTGGGCAAAATTGTTGACGAGTTTTTTAACAAAAACTGTTTTTTGACACCTAGCTTCGCCAATAAACATCGCCCCCTATGAGGACATGTCACAAAATTTAGTACACATGAAAAGAACGCTGTTTAGAGATGGCATGTCAACTTTGACCAAATTTGAGCAATTAAAAGCCAAGATACGGACTTTTGAAGAATTTTAAGCTACGTGTTAAATGTTCATTGACGTGTAACTTCGGAACAGTTTATCTCAAGATAAATCTTTTGATAACTTTTTGTCAGCATTGTCTGTAGATGACATATACCAAATTTGGTGAGATTCACATGAACGGCCTATGACGAGTTTGTTCAGATTCGTTTTCGCAATATTAAAATTTCACGGAAATTCTTCTCGTTGGAAGTGGGCGTCGACCAGTGTTTTCAATGCGTGAAAAAAAAAAAAAAAAAAAGGGAAAAAAGTTCGCGGCAACTCTATAATGACCGCTTTCGCTAGCTTCGCTAGCGGCGGTCATAATAAATAAATAAAAAGCAAGGCAAAACACAGCACCCTTAAACCTTTAAGGATACCGAGAGAAGCAGGAGGCCCTGACACATAATCATTCAGGTACATAAGAACATCAGAATCAGATGCTTCTTATATCTTTAGCCCCAATACCACCACCCCACACCTCCTTTTTATTTACTTGAAATACTGATGAAAGTCTTAAAGCACCAGTCTCCTCCTCAGCTAAGAGGCTCAGAAATGTTGGCCATCCAGGCAGAGTTTCAAAGAAAACATATAACTCATAACACTGGCCCATAAAGGAGCAAAAATAAAATGGTCAAAAAAGGAAAAAGATACCTGACCGAGGATGATTACACACATATTTATTCACAGCCAAGTTCAAGGGGATATTTGGATCACAGCGAAGAACCTTTATGAGGCACAGAGCAGATAAATAGATGGCAATGAAGTTTTCAACGCCATCTTTCATGCACAGCAGACGAAATATTAGTGTCTGACAGCACTTTGGTGTAGGTTAAGTGCAGGGGCGTCCCTAATCCTACTACTGTACTGGGGCACAACTGGGGCACAGAAAATTAATGCGAGCGAGCAAAGCATAAACATTTTTAGCACTTATTTATCATAAAAAAACATAAATTGTTACATAAATCAACAATGGTAATAGGCATATGCCAGTTAGCTAAGAGGCAGCAGCTAATGTCTCCAGTAGGCTACTTCAATTTACAGCCAGAACTAGCTTGCATGACAGCTGCCTCATACATTAAACGTAAAAAGTAAAGTTGTAACATTTAACTCCACATGGAAATGGCGACACAGAGGTGAAAACAAAGAACAATGATGGGCAATTTACCCGGTACTAACCTGTAAGACAGGTGGAAAGAAATAATGCTCAGACACCGTTGTTCGACGTTAAGTCACAGCTAAAGTCGCGTGAATAAATTATCATATAAAGTAGTCATGTGTGCATTGTGTATGGAGTGAATAAAGTAGCAATGAGTTGCCGTATTGAGTAGCTGTGTGCGCATTCTGTAGATTATGCCATGTAGACCTAAAAGTCTAAAGTGATTTTTTTTACTGGTGAAATTTATACTGGGGCACTACAGACCAATACTGGGGCATGTGCCCCAGTAAAATATGTCTGGCGACGCCCCTGGTTAAGTGTAGCCTACAATTTATAGAAGGTCATATCTGCATTTTACCTGAACTCTATTGCAATGACCCATGTTACTTTAGTATATGAAGACCAGTTGAGTTTATGATTAGGATAGGATACGATAGGGATCCAAAGCATTAGCCCTAATTAGAAAAGGAGCAGTCAAGCTGTAATGTAGCAGAATTTCTAATTGCTTCAATTTTTTTTACTGAACACAACCTTCTTTTTTAATTTTATTTTATTTTTGGTATGTTTTTTTGTGACAACAGAGACCATAGTTTCCATAGTAGACCATAGTAGTGGCTTCACTAGAAAACCTATTTTTCCAGGTGTTATTCTAGGTGTTTCCAGGCAGTGTATACTTTGTGTAATAAACATATTCTATACATAATGTAAATTCAATATGCATTACATGTAAAATTCAATACAATATACATAGATCCATACTGTGTATATGTTAAGTGTCACAAAGCAGTGCAGAAGACAGGAAGTGAGACAGACTTGTCATCACCAGTAAAGTTATGCATATCATTTAGATCTGACACCGCGTTAAGGCAGTGCGCTAACATAAATCTGAAAATATCTGCTGGATTTAAAGGAGAAATCCAACCCACTTCAGATAAATCTGCAGCTATCTGCGGGATTAGAGACAGCAGGAGAGGAATCGGCACGGCGATAAGTAGACTTGGGTGTATGTGTGGGAGAGAGGGGCGGTTGGGGAGGGGGCAGAGTGGGGGTGGAGCGAGGGGGAGGGGGCTCGCAGGGATAAGTTCATCTCCCTCTTTCTGCCATCAGACGCTGTCTGCGGGCACCTGAGCAGATACTGTAGCTATTTCTGCGGTTATGCCATTATCCTCGCCACTGGTGACGCCAGCAACAGCTCCAGACAATCAGCGAGACATGAGAGGAGTGCTTATCCTCCTGTGACAATCCATATTTCAGACACTCTCAGCCCTCGCACATGCACACGTACAGTAAAGCACATACATATATATGACCTTGATCTTTTACATTATAGCTATCCATGTATATTGTCAACAAGTTATCAACAACATGCAAACAGAGTTTCTCTACAGATGTGTCATTCCCCCTTTTTTTGCAGTCTATATTTGCGGTCTACATCAGCCCAAAGCTCAACAGTACAGTTTCATTGATATTTTGCCAAGGGTTTCTGATAACTGGCTCAATAGGAAGGATGTGTAAAATAGCGCTACTAAATAGAAAGGATGTGTAAAATGGCACTACTATTGTAGACAGTTGATAGTGAAGTTAAATATTGTCTCATCAATTACCCTACCCTAAACTTTACTAGATGGTTTCAAACCAGAAGAAAATATCACATATTACACCTTTGGTCATTCCATGTTGTTAAACTACTCAAAAATGCTCTTTTGCATGTTGCTCTTTACAGTTTTTGCCAATTATTTTCACACTTTTTTTCAATACAATGTCCACATTTTTTAAATCTTAACAGAATGTGCTTTACCAACACACATCTGAGCAAATCACTTAACATTTGCTGAAAAATGCACTACAGCTATCAAAACTCGACACACTTCACCCAAAATTACTTCTGCCGCGCAGAATATAATGGCGCTCAATGTACAATGACCTAAAAAACACAAACAACTTGAAACAGATCACATAAAATATAGCCTTCATCCTATAGTTTGGCACGTCACCAATATGTAATGTAAATACACACTGAATTTACACTCTACATACACACTAAATAAACACACCTTTTTTATTACCATATACTTATTTTACACTTATTTTATCTTTTATGCTTTTACATATTGTTCTTTGCTTTTATTGAACTGCTTTTGTGTATGAAATTCACTATTTATATAAACTTGCGTTACCTTGTATCAAACTAAGTCACATTTTTATGTATTTGTGCACCTTTGACAATAGATGGACAAGACGTATAGACCTATACAGTGGGCAAATAAATGATTCTTTCTACCTTGATAAAGTACCATACATAAAAGAAAATACCGATGTTATTCACAAAGTGCAAATGTTTTTTGGTTAGTGGTTTCCCTATGTTTTGTAATTTTTCAGATTTCTATAAGTGCAGTATATTTTAGAACAGAAGATAGATTGAATTACAGTGTCCAAATATGCGCAGAACAAAACAAAACAAAAATCGCTCCAGAAACACACCCGAATGAACTGTACCACCTGTTACCTTCACCCTGTGCTTTATATTACATTGTGTTCCACTGCAGAAAAGGTCAACACCCATTACCTGCATCACTTAGAGGTCCTGAAATTGCAGTATGCCCCACTACAAAAGGAAATACATGTAATATATGTTAGAAATGCATGTAAATAAACATTGCTGCCTATTTCGCAGGGTTTTAAAGTTTAAGGAATACTATTTTGATTCCCTCAAACCCAAACTATTCATATCATAGTTGTCGCGTACGCACATATAATTATGATGATTATGCGATTATGGTACCAACTTCTTCCAGGCTATTGTAATCTAATACCAGCACTGCAATTTTAAGGGTTTCTCACATTTATTGCATCAGAATAATTAGGATCTAATTCACAAATCTAATCCACTTCAACCAGTACTGAGTTCATTATAGAGAACCTGCCCCATGTTCTCTTCTCTCTCTGTATTACGTAACTTATATCTGCTGATCAACAAAATGCAGATTTAGTTTTTCCGTGCAAATAGACATGTACTTAATAAAAACATACTAATGACAAACTTTACTAAATGTACATAGTGTTTTTCTCAAACCCAAGGTCGCAACTTGTGTACTCTATGTTGCTTGTGTACTCTATGTTGCTTGTGTACTCTATGTTGCTTGTGTGTTTGACTCGTGCAGGTTGTAGGGACGTGAGCAGGTTGGCCATACTGCAGCTCTGTGTGCGTGTGAGGGCATGGGCAGGCTGTGCTGCTGCTGTGCGTGTGTGTGTGAGAGAGAGCAAGAGAGAGAGAGAGAGAGAGAGAGAGAGAAAGAAAGACAGAGAGAGAGTATGGGCAGGATGGTGTGTGCGTATGAGAGAGTCAGAGAGACAGAAAGAGAAAGAGAGAGAGAGAGTGTATGGGCAGGCTGGTGTGTGTGTGTGTGAGAGAGAGAGAGAGTGTATGGGCAGGCTGGTGTGTGTGTGTGTGTGTGAGAGAGAGAGAGAGAGAGAGAGAGAGATAGAGAGAGAGTATGGGCAGGCTGGTGTGTATGTGTGTGTGTGAGAGAGAGAGAGAGAGAGAGAGAGAGAGAGCATGGGCAAGGTGGTGTGTGTGTGTGTGAGAGAGAGAGAGAGAGAGAGAGAGAGAGAGAGTATGGGCAGGCTGGTGTGTGTGTGTGTGTGAGAGAGAGAGCATGGGCAGGCTGGCGTGCGTGTGTGTGTGTGTGTGTGTGTGTGTGTGTGTGTGTGTGTGTGTGTGTGTGTGTGTGTGTGTGTGTGTGTGAGAGAGACAGAGAGAGAGAGAGTGTATGGGCAGGCTGGTGTGTGTGTGAGAGAGAGAGAGAGAGAGAGAGTGTATGGGCAGGCTGGTGTGTGTGTGTGTGTGTGTGTGAGAGAGAGAGAGAGAGAGAGAGAGAGAGATCATGGGCAGGCTGGTGTGTGTGTGTGTGTGTGTGTGAGAGAGTATGGGCAGGCTGGTGTGTGTGTGTGTGTGAGAGAGTATGGGCAGGCTGGTGCAGAGGAAGGCGGGGGTCTGTGTGGAAGCGTGAATGCCTGTTCCAGAGTGGCGGCACTTAGGGGTGCTGAAAGGCCAAGGCCCTCCAGGGGGACACTCACCGCTACTGCAGGGGCCTAATGGGCCGTGGACACAAGCATCCCCTGCACATCTCTCTCCCCCTCTCTCGCTCTCTCCCCCTCTCTCGCTCTCTCTCCCTTCACCTCTTTCTCTCTCACACACACACTTTTTATCTCTCTCCAACTCTCTGTCACTCTCTCACTCACACACACTCTTTCTATTTCTATCTCTATCTCTCTCTCATTATCTCTTTCTCTTTGTTTCTGTTGCTCCTTCTCCACCTCTCTCTCTTGCTCTCCCTCTCTCTCTCTTTCTATCAACTAATCTCTCTCTCACATGCACTATTTCTCATTTTCTCTCTCTGTATCTCTCTATCTTTATGTCTTTTTCTCTCTTACTCTCTTTCCACATCTCTCTCCCTCTTTATCTCTCTCTTTATCTCTCTACCACCTCTTACTTAAGTCTCTCCATACAGATCCTGCGCTCTAATGCCTCTTGCCCTCTCTCCGACTCTATCTCTCTGTCTTTTCTTTCTGTCTTTGTCTCTCAGCTGTTCAGGGCTTAAAATAGAGCTCAAGGTCTCCCAGCTATTCACAGCTGAAACCAAACCTTAGGCGGCTCCTGAACGAAGCAACCTCCTCGCTCTGTCTCTTCAGCATTCCACTGAGCACAACGTGACAGAGAGACCAAGGGCAACACACTGACCTCTTACGAATCCTTGTCCACCTCGCTTGTCCAACTCTCTGCCTTGCTTCTTTTCTCCTCCAACTTGCTCCTTTACATCAGGAGGGAAGTTTTAGTTTAATTATATATAGCAGCGAACGTTTTCAGGCCCGGAGCATGCCCATTTAACACCGCACAGTATTTTGTAAGGTGCTCCTGCAGAGCTTTTTACGCTGACGACACTGCACACCTCTGAGAGCCCCTTAAAATTGCTTGTACAGTAGCCAGAGAATTTTGGTCGATAGCTGTATGGATTTTTTAATTTTTAAAAATTGTGTCTCCGGTATCTCCTGGGAACCTCGTGGTGAGAAATTAAGTGGAATCACCTCAGGCTGGCCTAGGATACCTTTAGCCTTGAAACTCCCTAACAAGAGTCGGCCATTTTTGCTACGCTCTGTCCGATGACTACGTGTTCGGCTCAAAGTGCCGGCTAGTATGGTATCTTTCTGTGAGGTGACAGAAATGAGAGGTGCAGGCTGGTCGGGAGTCAGAGGGGCCTGCTACACCGCCTTGCCATCGGTGTGTTTGTAGCATAGGAGTAAACCCAGCGCCGGTGTCAATTAATCCCCTCTCCTCTAGGGAATACACCAAATGTCAAGGCTCTCTTGCTCTCATACACCTACATTCACACACACACACACACACACACACACACACACACACACACACACACACACACACACACACACACACAACAGGCATTCACACACACAAACACACACACACACATATTAACACAAACAGGCATTCACACACACACACACACACACACACTCACATACACACATGTACACACAGGCACACACACTCACACTCACACTCAGTGGGGCTGATTAATGGAGCCCACTGCTGCAGCACGGGCCAAATTAATCTCTGTTTCTGAAGCCAGCAAGCACTCACACTCCACCTTACTCCTTTCTCCAGCAGACACACACACACACACAGATACACAAACAACGACGCAGACACACAACGACGCACACGCGCACACGGCGCACATACACACAACGACCCACACACGCACACACACACACACACATCCCACTTCTTTCTCCAGGTTCAGCAAAGGTGGGCCACCATGCATGGGGTGACCAAGTCTCCAGGTCTGAATGTGCAGCCCACGTGAAAAGGAAGCAGAAGCAGAAATCTCACAAGAAATCTCACTGCCTCCCATGTAATTTAACACACACATTTTGCCTAATTCCATATATCTCTCCACAGCTAACATATTATATGTTACATTGATGTACGTTACATAAGTAATATAAATGTTATGTCACAATAACTGGCCACATTTTGTTTGGATGGTGCTATAGATGGTTCTATAGTGTGTCTACAGAGACTGTGGCTATTACATAATAAACCATCTGTTGAAACCTATACGTCATTGGTTGAAACGCTGTGTCTTGTTAAGGTTCTAATAGTAGGACTTGGGTCAGCACCTAATGCGTGGAACATATTACAAAATTAGGCACTAGTTTCAAGCCCTTGTTACTTTGAATGGGTTCAAAGCTATGATGAAATCAGTGCAGTCCTAGGTGTGTAAGTCCTTAATGTTTTGTAGTCTTATTTTTCTGTTAGTTGTTTACAGTGTATGTATGCTGCTGTCGTCTTGGCCAGGTCTCCCTTGTAATCAAGATGTTTCATCTCAATGGGACTAACCTAGTTAAATAAAGGCAAAATAAAGAATACAAATCTCGTATGGGGTCTACTCTCTTGTGTTTGACTTGCCAGTCTGAGATAAAACATTAATTCAGATGAAAGATTAATCTGTCTTTCTCATACAGGTGATGCTGAGTGCTACCTCTTCTGTAGGCTACAATTACCACTGCTGCCATGTGTGCTCAGGCCTGAACATGCTGTACATTTATTACTACTACCAATAATATGGCACTATGGATTGTCACTCTAGTTATGTCTCAATTAAGGATCTACAAGCTTCAGAGTGCACTGCTACGGAGTTTCCTACATAGCTCTAGCCTACCATGGCAGTTTACTGTTCACGAAATGAGACAGCCTAGCCTACAGAGAATTTCCCACAGTGCTCCTTTGGTCGCCTAGCAACAGAACATAGTTACAGTTACGTGATAGACTGACACTCTGCCACGTCCATAATACAAAATCGTTGAGTCACAACCATAAATAAATAAAGCTACACTGTCAGAAATGGACAGAGAAATTATGAATTTGTTGTTTTTATTTCTCCATGAAACTTTTTAAATTGTACTTCTCCACCACTTGTGCTTGCGCCATGCTGAGCAAAATGAATCCTCAGAGAAACAAGGCTGTGGAGAATCTACCCAAGGGGGCGGGAACACAAGTGGAAGTTGAAACCGTCATGGGGGCCATATTTGCCCTATTATGTTCTCTGTCTTTGCCTTGTAAGAAACGTTTAGGCTATTTGAAATTATGCTAAAAATGACATCACAAATTAAGAGATGGCTGGTGACTTTCTGTCACACAGGATAAAATTGTTTGGATAACAAGCCATAGCTATAGTCATGCATATAGTTTCATGTAAGGGAAACATTTCAAGCAAGATTTCCTGCAAAAGAAGCATCTGTATTTTTTGTAAGAGGGATCTTTCTCTATGGATTTTACTATTCAATGCAAGTAAAGCCCAAAAAACGATGGCTAAGCTAAGCTACAAGTTAGCTTGGTATGTACACGGTAACTAGCAAGCTCCCTAGACATGCTAGTTTGGACTGCCTGGAACCAAAGTTAGTGGAAGAAAAATCAACTCCCCAGATACAATATTAGCTTTCCACTCCAGTAAGTGTGATTGCAGCTGTGATAATGATAGAAAAAATAGTCATTATAAAAATTACCGTACACTGTCTCATTTGTGATAGAGCATCTACTAGTCAATGTATCAGATTTGGGTTTGTTGGGCAACGTCACCAGACACACTACAGCTCCCGAGTTTGCGTAGTAGACCGCAGTAGACACGTGACCAAGCTGGGAATTGAAAATCTGGTCTCAATGGCTCCCAATGAAAACAATGTGAAGCCTCTGTCCAGTTCTTTTACTGCCTATGGATTCACCACCAGTAGCCTCCGCTGAAAGGCAAATGAAGTGCGGGTTTGTCAGGTGGATTCGGAGGCGCCCCCCAAATGGAACAGTGCTTGGCACACCACTCTGACATAGGTAGCCAACAAATCCACACTTCAAAACATGTAGACCATTAATTGAGACACATTGTATGACTCACATACATGTGTTTCTTTAACAGATATGAGTCATAGGCACTATGCTACCTTACATTCAAAGCATACAGGCCCGATTGATAGGGGGGGACAAACGGGTCTCCTGTCCTGGGCCCAGGGAAAGGGGCGCCCAGAACTGGTCCCTCCTTAAATGATAGAATATGGAGAGGGGGGTGGGGCATCAGATTATCTTGTCCCGGGCTCAGCCAAGACCGTCAGCGGGCCTGAAAGCATACGTGTGTGCATCTGCAATGAACATTTCAGTCTGCTCTGAGACACAGTGCACAAAATCAGCAAGGGAAAGGGGAAAAATGCAAATCAAGTGAGAGAGAGAGAGAGAGAGAGAGTGAGTAAGAGAGAGAGAGAGAGAGAGAGACAATGTCCACTTGTTTCTGTCCTGAAAAATGACGCATGTTTTTGTGACGGTGAAGTGTGTGGGCGTAAACACCTGTTGGTGGACGGCCTTGCTGCTCAGCAGCTATTGTCTCTCTGCATGATGGCAGCCTGGTGTTTCTCTGCATTCAGAGTGGCGTCTCGTCCTCGGGCGGCCTGATTAGACACAACGTGTTTATCGAGGTGTCTGATTGCATCTGGGGAAAGAATGGAAGACGCATTCGGCAGCTGCTTTAAAAAAAAAAAAAAAAAAAAGCCTACGGCAGAATGCACACAAGGATCATGGTCTTGTGTGGCAGTGCATCCACAATGTAACCCCACAGAACGTATTTAAGGCACATTTGCGTCCAACAGTGGGTTATCAAAAGCAAGCAACAATGTTTTTATTTATTTAACATAAACAGAGGACTGAAAGCACATGTCTGCCTCGATCGTGTGCTTTCAAACTGTGGTTCATGCAGTTCACCTCTAAGTACTGTATTCTATTGACTTGCTCTTGAATCCTTTAGTAATGTGTTTTCAATACCACCTCCTGCTTTCACCTCCTTCGCTGTCTGTCTTTGTATCCCTCGGGGTACGGCTGTGTTTACATGCAGGGAGTGTGCTGCTGATTCTGCATTCTGGAGGAATTGTTTTTATCCACACAAAATTCCACAATCTGTTCAGAATGTATATTTACATAAACATGTATCCAGTCCAAAAGGGATGTAAACACTTATAAGGAATTAAAAATCATCAGACCTATCCTTTGCTCTTACCATAAAAATGTAAAAGCTTGGAAACCACATCATGGTGCTTTGCAAAGAGGTTAAGTGTGTTTACATTTGCCGTCAGTTTACGATTGCATTTTCACTCACCATCCATTGCACCATTCAGATCGCAGGATCAAGCTTCAAAATCAAGACATCGGCAGACTCACATTTTTTAGAGAGCACTCATAGCGGGGCTAAGACTGTGCTGGTGTCCCCAAGTCAGGGGGTCAAATCACTGAAAAGCTTCTGCACACCATTCCATCCTCCTGCAGTGTTTAGACAGCTGTGATGTTGCTGTCACTAGCTTAACTTAGCTTCTACTGCTTTCAGTTTCAGCTTCATTGTTTTGCACTAATTATATAACTGTGTCTGGGATCTCACGAGAGCAAATCACTGGGAGTATGTCGGATCCATGTCAGTGTATTATTAGCTGACTAATCTGGCTACGAGTTCCCGAGGAGGGCTGGTAGGCTCATGTTAGCGTACTGCAAATAGGCCAAATGAAATGTTGCTTGCTTGGTTTCGAGCCAACTCACGTGGGTGAATTTGAATTCAGCATGGTAGCAGTTTAGTTGGCTCACAAGCTAGACTGATGAATGTATCTGCCGCATTTATACAAATTCATATTCCTGTTATTAAAATGTCGAATAGTATATATTTACAGGCAAATGAAAAGTTAAAATTAAGAATGGAATCTCATCACCACTTATATTAAATACTCTAATGATATTTTTTCTATTACAATACATAATTGTCATGTACAGAAAGTCAAAGGCTATTTGTGTCTTTTCTGTCTATCTTTTTTTGTGTTCCAGGAAAGTATTCCACAGACCCCTTTCAAGTTTCCAGATGTTTTAGAAATCATCAAAACATGCCTTAGATAAACTTAGCAACTAACTGCATCGCTGGTTTGAGAAAGGTAAGCCACACTTGAACACTTGTGTGCACATGGCTATATCTGGCATGGGGAAGGTTTCCTAACACAAGCCGCTTAGTGACTGTCACACACGACTGCACATGGATGCGCTCTGTGCAGACCAGCCTTGCTGCACCCCCAACTGATACAGCAGGTGCAAGGGTTTTGCCAGACATTTGCTAACTGTTTTGACCTTTTTTTCAGTCAATTATAAATTGTTCATAGAGGACTACAGTGGCCAATTATACTGACAGTGAAAACCAAAAACAATCTTAAGAGCATATTAGTTCAGTTTTGTGTCAGTGCACAGGGGATGCTAACAAAGGAGGTGTTTGTAACCAGGGGGCCTATTAATCCTTACAAAGGGTCTAGGCAAACACACACTCTGTGTTTACAAGAGGCCCTGGTGCAGACAGCACAAATAAAGAACAAGGTGGAAAGCATCACACAGCACCACACTTTCCAAAAAAGCTCCAGTAAAATATTTGATCACCCCCAATGCCCCGATGAAGATGTGACAGAGAAAACATTGGCAATAATGAAATATTTGACTGGAGCTTCTTTGGAAAACCCTTTTTGTGTAGCATCATCAACCTACTGCAGCTATCACCATAGTATTGATCTTATATGTTCAACCTTGAAAATGGCCATGATGACAGACTGGGTCTGTGTGGACTTCATTGTGAGGGGAAGATACTCCCTTATACCTTACCACACAAGAGCACACTAAAGAAAGGCCACAGCTTCAACTCCCACAGACAAAAAACTCATTACTTCGTAACATA